>JBBPCX010072655.1:520-17045 GCA_037974365.1 Hydrocynus forskahlii
ACAGTTCACATGTATGGAAACATAAAATTAAGCAGCAGCACAACATATATTTAATATAAAGAAAATGTAGTCAAATTTAGCAATGACAGTGCAAGAAAAGTATAAACATTCGTATGTTATTTCTTTGACCTTCTGTTAATGTTCTGCTGTTTTCCATCCTTCAGCGGCCCAAAAAGTGTGTCACCTGCTGGGCATGAATGTAACTGACTTCACCCGGGCGATCCTGTCTCCGAGGATCAAGGTGGGTCGTGACTACGTGCAGAAGGCTCAGACTCAGGAACAGGCTGAATTTGCTGTGGAGGCTCTGGCCAAAGCCATGTACGAGAGACTATTCCGATGGCTCGTCATACGCATCAACAAAGCGCTCGACAAGACCAAACGGCAGGGAGCGTCCTTCATCGGCATCCTTGACATCGCTGGCTTTGAGATCTTCGAGGTACGTCTAAAGAGGAACAACGTTACTGTCTGTAAGGGATCTGCTGAGAAGCTTTATGAGGGGTAAAAATATGTTTGGTCACAAATTCTGACAGTACATGTACTGCAGGGGGTGCTATGGTTTGTTTTCATTAATATTTTATGATAGCCTTTGCTCTCATTCTCTGTGTGTCCCTCTAGCTGAACTCGTTTGAGCAGCTGTGCATCAACTACACCAACGAAAAACTGCAGCAGCTCTTCAACCACACCATGTTCATCCTGGAGCAGGAGGAGTACCAGCGCGAAGGGATTGAGTGGAGCTTCATTGACTTTGGCCTTGACCTGCAACCTTGCATTGACCTCATCGAGAAGCCGGTCTCATTTTCTATTCCAGCATCAGAAACCTTAAACCTGTTACATTTTTTTTTTTTTTTTTTGATGGCAGTAGCTTGGCTTTAGTTTTAGCTCTGGAGCCACACAGAACAAGGTTAAAGGTTACAAGTAATGGAAGCTTATACCTCTCCCATTAGCATGGTGCTAACTGCAGGCCTAAATCATAACAAACATGGTGTTCAGTAATATCTAACAGCATCGCTTATGTGGATTCTGATACTGTATGACCCAGTGTTACCTGCTCGTGTTTTTAGCATTGCCACTATAAAGCCTGGAATTTGTCTGTACATCAGTTCATCTTTATAGATAACAGTGAGTTGTACAGAGTCAGAAACCACATAAGCGAGTCTATTAGAGATCATTAACTATATTAAAAGACTTGGCCATAATTAGCCAGTAGCTACATTAGCCTTATTGCTTTAGGAGGCTGTTTTTTGGCACGGACGTCCTCTGCTGTTAGTCTCATGCCTTCTCCTTTACACTTGCAGGCGGCTCCTCCGGGTATCCTGGCTCTGCTAGATGAGGAGTGCTGGTTCCCCAAAGCCACGGACAAGAGCTTTGTGGAGAAAGTGGTTCAGGAACAGGGGAACCATCCTAAATTCCAGAAACCCAAGAAACTTAAAGATGACGCAGACTTCTGCATCATCCACTATGCCGGCAAGGTACAAACGGAGACCAGTGATCTGAATCCTTTGAAGCCTGCTGCTGAAAGCCTTTCAAACCTGCTCCTCCTCTTCCTCAGGTTGATTATAAAGCAGATGAATGGCTGATGAAGAACATGGACCCTCTGAATGATAACGTGACTACACTGCTCAACCAGTCATCAGACAAATTTGTGTCTGATCTCTGGAAAGATGGTATGAATATATAGATTTTTATGTCAAAAGTATAGCTCACCAAACAGAACCCTTACCAAAAATACTACAGTTTGCATGATAACACTGCAGTTTTCTTAAAGATGAAATGAGCATTGTATTTCTGAAACTCTAACGCCCGTCACTAAAACTGCATTAAATTGCATTACACCACAGCACACTGCAAAACACTATTATACTGTGCTCACTGCAACGCACTGTATTCACCACCGCACTGCATTACAGCACAGCACATCAACTGCTGGAGAATTGTAGAAATAGCTGCAGTTGTTATGAAATTGACTGCAAATCTACATTAGTTGGCCAGTTAGCATGCTGACCTGTTAAGTCCGAGGAGGAATGTGCTTGTAGTTGTGTGGTCTAGCTGTTCACCTAGTTTGCCAGCTAACATTCTATTTGATGGTTTAGTCAGATGTTGCTTCAAGGCAAGAGAAGCTAATGTCATGGAAGGGTATATGTGGTGCTAATGCCTAAATCATCACACATTCTCCTCAGAGCTTGTGGAGGCATTGAGTATCTCTATTAGACTGGTACGCTTGGACACAACGACTCACTATTATCTAGAAGCCTGGACTATTGGCGGATGTTAGCATAGCTATCCTGAATCTTGTGTTTGAATGTTTTTATTGTTTTAAAGCTCAAAACAAGCCTTGATGACTAGGGGTTAGTTTCCGATACCCAGGTTGTACCTGCAGTTTAGTTCGAGAATAGGCTTAATCCGTGTCTTGGAGAGATCCTGACTTCCTGCTCATCCCTCTCTGCAGTGGACCGGATTGTGGGTTTGGATAAAGTGGCAGGAATGGCAGAATCTGCACACGGAGCATTTAAAACCCGTAAGGGAATGTTCCGGACTGTGGGGCAGCTCTACAAAGAGCAGCTGACCAACCTGATGACCACGCTGAGAAACACCAACCCCAACTTCGTTCGCTGCATCATCCCCAACCACGAGAAGAAGGTAGGAAGGTCACTACCACTCCTCATTTACAAGTGGTTAGGGTTAGGGCCAGTCATTACGGGTGGACTGTGGGAAGTATGGACTAAACCTGGAGGAAAATAAAGGGAAATTGATTCATTTATGTATTGTTTTGTGTGGCGATTCATGCATCACCACACTGATTCCAAAACAGGTTAATTAAAAATTTTGAGGAAGAGAAATGTAACTCTTATGTAGTCCTAAAAGTGGCTTGCTTTAAACTAATTCACAAATTGGCAATCAGCACAACTTTTGGTTATGGTAAAACTTATACTGTATTTATGTTGTATTTAAAGTATTTTGCATTGTTTAAATGCTTTGAAAAACAATTCTTCTCGACCAGAAATACTGCAGGTTGAGTACATTTAACCTTAATTCAAATTCTTTTGCTCCAGATCGTTTAACTTTGATTCTGATGGAACATGGTCCTTTGGCTCCTTAATGTTTAACTTCAGTCAGCTTAAGCATGTTTATGGGGCAGTTGGTGGCCTAGTGGTTAGGGTGGCCTAGTGGTTAGGGACTGTGATCAGAAAGCCGTGAGTTCAAATCCCAGGACTGCTAGTGGCATGTTTGAGCTACCCTTGAGCAAGGTACTGTCCCCACGCATTGATTCCTGGGTGCTGTGTTCCTGGCTGCCTGCCGCTTCACTTGGAGAATGGATTTAATGCAGAGAAGAATTTTGTGCTCTTCACACTGCGTGCTGTGGTGTGTTCACGTATGACAAATGGTCACTTCACTTTCACACTATTCTTCATGTTCCTCCTCCTGCAGGCCGGTAAACTGGAGCCCCATCTGGTTCTGGACCAGCTGAGGTGTAACGGGGTTCTAGAGGGAATCCGCATCTGCAGGCAGGGCTTCCCCAACCGCATCGTCTTCCAGGAGTTCAGACAGAGGTACAAATTATCTCCACTGTTTACAGGATCTAAATCACATTAATTTGTGCAGTAAAGCTCTCATCCTCTTTTCCATGCATTCAAGCACTTTTCTATTCAAGCCCGCATTCTCTCACGCTCCTCTTGAACTTTATCAGGTATGAGCTGCTTACCCCGAGTGCCATTCCAAAGGGCTTTATGGATGGGAAGCAGGCCTGTGTGCTGATGGTAAGAGCTGCTCAAACGTCAGCAGGTGATGGTAAGTGTAGCCATTCTTTACAGCTAACCATTCTAATATTAGCTTCCCTCTCTCCTCCTCCCCCTGTTAGATCAAAGCCCTAGAACTGGACTCTAACCTGTACCGGATTGGGCAGAGTAAAGTGTTCTTTAGGGCTGGAGTTTTGGCCCATTTGGAGGAGGAGCGGGACATCAAGATCACAAATGTCATCCTCAAGTTCCAGGCCTGGTGTCGTGGATATGTAGCTAGAAAGTAAGACAGTATTTCTAAATACATTTGTAAGCATTTAGAATTTGTAAGTTTAAATTCAAACACAAGATATGAGCATATAAATTGTTGAGGATTAAATTCTCCTGTACTGTTGAGCTTCTATGTGATGCATTTTTTGTGTGCGCGCACACAGGGCATTTGCGAAGCGGCAGCAGCAGCTGACGGCAATGCGGGTGATCCAGAGGAACTGTGCCGCATATTTGAAGCTCAGGAACTGGCAGTGGTGGAGACTCTTCACCAAGGTGTCATTTCTCTACAGCAGATCAATAGAACAGGACAGTGCTCAGAGTGCAGTAATGTAGCACCCGAGTCGTTAAAAGTACTGAAATATGAAGATTTATGAGGTAAAGAATAACGTTGTGCAAAAATTCCCCGAAACGTGGCAGCAACTACTAAACCAGTCACTGCATCTCAGAGCCTCCTTAATTCATCTTTAAACCTCCTCACTACATTTCTGAGGCAAAAACACAGCTGGTGCTTTAACATGACTTCTTTTGACTGTTTGAGAGCAGACAAGACAATCATCAACCCAAAAGGTTTTAGTTTCAGATTCAGGACAATTGATTTGCATTCCATTTGTTTGGTGCTGAAATAGAGGTCATTAAACCGGAGTTTATGACCAGTCTTTGATGTTTTAGCACATACAAACACACAGGACGTGCAGATCTTTGTAAAAATGTGTATGTGCGTGTCCGTCCTCAGGTGAAGCCCCTGCTGCAGGTGACCCGTCAGGAGGAGGAGATGCAGGCTAAAGAGGAGGAGCTGGAGAAGGTGAAAGAGAAGCAGCAGCAGGTTGAGGAGCAGCTCAGAGAGTATTCAGAAAAGCATCAGCAGGTCGGTGCCCAACTGGAGTGCTCAACCATGCCACACTAAAATTTATGCACTTTAAAAAATTTGCAAATGGGGGTTCAAGATTTGGGGCTAAGGTCACCCTCCCCTGCACTCGTTCATGCTCTGCCCATGTTCTCTCTCTCTCTCTCTCTCTCTCTCTCTCTCTCTCTCTCAGCTGAGTGCAGAGAAGCAGGCCCTGCAGGAGCAGCTCCAGGCTGAGACAGAACTGTGTGCAGAAGCCGAGGAGATGAGGGCTCGCCTGGCTGCCCGGCAGCAGGAGCTGGAGGAGATCTTGCATGACCTGGAGTCCCGTGTGGAGGAGGAGGAGGAGCGTGTCTCTCATCTCCAAACTGAGAGGAAGAAGATGCAGCAGAACATCACGGTGAGATGAAGATGAAACCTGGTGGATGTGTGAAATCAGTGGTTTTCCAAATAATTCCACATAATTAACGAGACAGTAACAACTACTATAAGTCAGTAATATAGATGATTGGTGTTTGGTAAAAAAAAATATAATTTACAACCTCTTAAAGACTCACCTGTTAAGAGGGCATCTCCTCTCTTAATGCACTTCTTACAAGGAAACGTTAAAGTTTCAAGACAGTGTGAGAACTTTACACACTGTCTTGAAACTTTAACGGTATGTAGGACTAATGCAAGTTGCGCTGGATAAAAACGTCTGCCAAAGGAATGTAATATAATAATTACAACAGTACATGTTGAGAATGTTGCTCTTTAGCTGGGCTTTTTAATGCTCAGCATGCAGGATATTTAGAACAATTAATAAAAATGCATTAGTTTTTTCAATGCAGAGAAACGCCAGTGCTAGCTGGCTCTGAGAATAGATCATGTTGACCAACTCTGCTAACTGTGAATAGCCAACTCTGCTAACTCTGCTTACTGAAAATGGCTAATGCTAATTGTGCTGACACTGAAGATGGCTAATGCTGACTCGGCTAACTGTTAAATGCCGTGAATGAACAGCTTCCTCTCTGTTAAAAGGCCAAACCTTTATCTGTTTAAAAAAACAATACAATATTGAGGAAACTAGACTATATTTCTGTGAGAAAATGTGAAGTGTGATTGTGCCCTCCTTTTCACATTAGATGAAATTTTCCGATGAAAACACTTTTGCTCCCTTTGTGCTGCGTTTCTGCTAGCAGGGTGAGGTGGCGTCAGGCGACTCCACTCTCTCAATGTACAGTCATGAGGAGACTCACCCACAAAAGTCCGAATGTTGCGCATGTATACAACTTTTCAATAAGATGATCAGAGTATTTGTCATTCAGTGTGTGTGTTTGTGCTGAGGAGGGGGCTGGGTGGGAGTGCAACAGTGTCAATATGAGACGAGCACCGAGGAGCAGTGCTAAAATTCACTAGTAGTGATAGTAATAATAACAATAAAAACTTAAGAATCAAATGCAATCAGATTAATAGACTAGAAGAGTCTATTGATTATGATTATTTTTAAAGTTTAATTTTGATAATGATTTGAGCTTTAGCTCTAAAATGTGGTGTTTTTAAGTTGGGATCACTGATGACCTGTTGCTGTCCTTTGTCTCTCTTAGGATCTAGAGCAACAGCTGGAAGAGGAGGAAGCTGCCCGTCAGAAGCTGCAGCTGGAGAGGGTCACGTTGGACGCCAAGCTGAAGAAGATAGAGGAGAATGTCATGGTGCTGGATGACCAGAACGCTAAACTGAACAAGGTTAGAGGCCCTTGTTACTTTATCACAACTCACCCTTGACCCTGACCCTACGCCGTCCTGCATGGTTGTGGAAAAATGTGTCTGTCTGGTTCTATCAATGTTCCGCTCATTGGGACTGGACTAGGTATCCAGAGGCAGGGCAAACTGCCTTGAACAATCAGAGTAATGTGTGTTCCGTGGAGCCCCACCTCTTTTGTGTGATTTCAGACTGGTTGCAGATTGCTCAGGTCCCTCTGATGTACTCAAGTTAATCCTTAGAACCCTTAGAGAGTATCTTCACACACATGCCCCTTCTGTTCACCCCCACCGCATCACACATTTGTTATTAGGCTTCACACCACATATTTTTTGGCTTGTGTTTACAATAAAATAAAAATATTTAGTCATTTTGTCTGTCGACATAATTATTAAATCTTATCTTTAAAGTCTGAAACAGCGTAAAGAATAAGAAATGTCAGCAAAAGTGACATTTCTTATTCTACATGACATAAAATCATGAAAATAAACTTCCTGTAACATTTGACTCTCCACTGTTGACCTGGACCTGATCACTTTTTTTTTTTTATAGGTTTCTAATGTTAATGTTTTGTAAAATGACAGGTATTGTGGATGTACACATGGCATTTTTCAGAAACAGATATGCAGCTTGAGGTCCTTCATAAAGTATGAAAATAAAACATTAATAGAACAGGATAATATGAAAATCTCTGTTTTGTGTATGTGTGTGCAGGAGAAGAAGCAGCTGGAGGAGAGGGTGGCAGAGTTCAGCTCTAACCTGGCTGAGGAGGAGGAGAAGTCCAAAAGCTTACAGAAACTGAAGAACAAACATGAGACCATGATCACTGACTTGGAGGGTGGGTGGACCCACCAATCTGACCTCGCCAGGTGTTCTCACAGAATCTGTTAAAAATGTGTCCGTCATTGTGTGTCTCTCTGTCTCTCTCTGTCTGTCTCTCCCTGTCTGTCTCTCCCTCACAGATCGTCTGCGGCGTGAGGAGAAGGCCAGGCAGGAGTTGGAGAAGAGCCGCAGGAAGTTGGAGGGCGACTCCACGGAGCTCCATGACCAGATTGCTGAGCTGCAGGCCCAAATCGCCGAACTCCGAGCTCAGTTGGCCAAGAAAGAAGAGGAGCTGCAGGCTGCACTGGCCAGGTCTTTACCTCACTGCGCGATTAGATCACTCAGGAACCTCCAAATGAGCTCCACAAACTGAAGCCAAACTTCTCTAACTAGATCCTTGTATTAAAAGTGCACATACACCATCTGTCCGATCCATCTGTGCATGTGTGACATTTATACTTTGTTACCCCCTGCAGGGTGGAGCAGGAGAGTGCCCTGAAGAACGCTGCTCAGAAGAGCATCCGTGAGCTGGAGGCCCAGTTAACTGAACTGCAGGAGGATCTGGAGCTTGAGAAAGCCGCTCGTGCTAAAGTAGACAAACAAAAACGGGACCTCAGCGAGGAGCTGGAGGCTCTAAAGACTGAACTGGAGGACACACTGGACTCCACAGCCGCCCAGCAGGAGCTCAGGTATGCCACTGTGAGGAAAGCATAGTTTGTGCAGGAGAAACATTTTGTGAACTTTAGGGATTGGAACCTGCAGTTTTGGAGCAGAAGGTGCTGAAGGAATGTGTGTGTTCAGGGCGAAAAGAGAGTCGGAGGTGACCCAGTTGAAGAAAACCTTGGAGGATGAGGCTCAGGCTCATGAGCAGCTTCTCACCGAACTGCGTCAGAAACACACACAGGCCTTTGAGGAGCTCAACGAGCAGCTGGAGCAGGCCAAGAGGGTAACACATTCTGTCTCTCTCTGTCTCTCTCTGTCTCTCTCTGTCTCTTCCCCCTTCCTTTATATTGTAAATCCTTAATTTTACAATACGGTTCATAAATGCAGATATTCTGATGATGATACAGCTTTCTCTAATGGTTAATCAGTTTTTTCAACATTGTATTGAGTTTTCCTGTAATCTGGGATGTGTTTTGCAGAATAAAGCGTCGGTGGAGAAGGTGAAGCTGACTCTGGAGAGCGAGCGCAGTGAGCTGCAAATTGAGGTCCAGTCTCTCACTCAGAGTAAAAACGATTCGGAGCACCGCAGGAAGAAGGCGGAGGCTCAGGTTCAGGAGCTCCAGGTCAAATACACTGAAAGCGAACGCCAGAGAAAGGAGCTCAGCGAGAAGGTCACCAAAATGCAGGTGATGCAGTAAAACACTGGCACACGACCTGGAAACCCTTATTAATATTCCCCAGACACATCACTTTGATGACCTTATCTAACTTTATTTACGTTAAAAACTATTTAGAAACACTACAGCGAACAGAAGCACAGTTCATGTGCAGTATAAAGCACAACATTCCAAATGACCTGAATATTGTATTTGTTCTTGATGTTGGTATTCATAGTTGGCACCAGCAACTAGACTTCAGCTATTAATACTTTGTTGCCCCCTACTGGGTATATTTTTGAACTGCAGTGATGAATACTTAATTATGATTCTTTATAAAATGCAAATATTTTTTAAAATGTGTGTGCCCCAGAGACTAGAGCACCGCATGTGTAAAATCACTTTTCTACCATTCTTCGTGTGTGAGAACACACTCATATACATGCACAACAGAATAGTAGATTAATTATTTTGGGCCCCAGAGACTTGAGTACTGCATGTGTAAAATAATTTACCGGTTGAAATTATGTCCTCTTGAATTTAATGATTCTGGGATGGAGAATGTTCTTCCAGGTGTTTTCACAGTGCTGATTTTGTGTGTGTGTATGTTCGTGCAGTCGGAGTTGGATGGTCTGAGCAGCTCGCTCTCTGAGGTGGAGAGTAAATCCATCAAAGCAGCAAAAGAATCTTCTGCCATTGAGTCTCAGCTACAGGATACACAGGTACCATTTATTTCTATTATCATTATTATGATTTGTTGGTGGTGTTGCGGTGAGAGTAACTGGTGTGGGGGCTACGCAGGGGCTGCTTCAAGAGGAAACCCGTCAGAAACTGGCTCTGAACTCACGGCTGCGGCTGCTGGAGGAGGGGCAGAACAGGCTGAAGGAACAGCTGGAGGAGGAGGAGGAGAGCAAGAAGAACCTGGAGAAACACCTCAGCACTGCACAGGCTCAGGTCAGACCCCCACCAGCAGTGGCGCAATTTAAACCCCACTGCCGGCTCACATGAACCCCACAAACACACACACTATCACATACACACACACACACACACTTACTATATGTTTGGGTCTAAATGCTGTTCAGATTAGTTTTAATTTCGTGTATTTTTGTAGAGCAGGTTTTTATTTGTTTGGGTTTTTTTCCCTTGCTAAATAGTTCAATTCCAAAACACTTGAAACTACACTGTGTTTTGTGGTTTTCTTTGCTGACATGTATGTGTGGGTCTCTCTCTCTCTCTCTCTCTCTCTCTCTCTCTCTTCTCTCTCTTTCGCTCTCTCGCACTCAGGTGTCTGAGCTTAAGAAGAAGGTGGATGTGGAGGCACAGTCTCTGGAGAGCTCTGAGGAGGGGAAGAAGAAGCTGCAGCGTGAGCTGGAGGCTGTTCACCAAAATCTGGAGGAAAAGTGCTGCGCCTATGACAAGCTGGAGAAGACAAGGGTCCGTCTGCAGCGCGAGCTGGATGATGTGATGGTGGGACAGGACCACCAGAGGCAGGTCACCCAGGAGCTGGAGAGGAAACAGAAGAAGTTTGACCAGGTACGGGACACAGGCTCTTCGTTAACCCTGCCCTGACAGAAAAATTTTAGCAGCGTAGAGACCTGTTGGACAGAACATCCCAGACAACAATTCACCCAAAATACACAAAATTAAATTTCAACATTCCTGTGGGGGAAAAACTGAGTTATTAATCAGGAAAACTTTATTACCTCAAATATTTCACCCTTCATGTTTTAACTGTTTGTGCCTATTCACAACAACGGCTATTTTCTTTTTTTACTTTTTATTTTACTTTTTAATGTGACGGGCTCCAAAGTGCCAGATATTAGTTCCAACCACTCAGCATTCAGCACCACCAGCATACTGATCAGCACTTGATTATCTGGAATTGTCTGTACCTGTTTCTTCAGTAGTTAGATGTACTTTAGTTTCAGAGGATTTTTTCTGTTAAGCCACACAGTGCTAGTCAGATTCAGATTCAGAGACTGGACTGAAAATAAGAGTCCTTCAGTGAACATGGAGAGCTCAAGGCTTTAGCACATTTGTGCATGTGGTGAAAAAGAGGTTGGATGAAGCTCAGTTTGAAGGTTATCTGACCATGCTAAGAAAGTCTTGTGTGTTGTAGATGCTGGCGGAGGAGAAGAGCATTTCAGCAAGATATGCTGAGGAGCGGGACCGGGCGGAGGCAGAGGCGCGAGAGAAGGAAACGAAGGCTCTGGCTTTGACCCGCCAGCTGGAGGCCATGCAGGACCAGCGGGACGAACTGGACCGGGCCAACAAACTTCTCCGAGCTGAGATGGAGGACCTTGTCTCCTCCAAGGACGACGCGGGAAAGAGTGTACGTACAGCCCTCTAAAGCTCTTCTGCCATTTCCATGGGTGGCAGAGTTTGAGGAGGGGGAATGTTGCTGTATTAGATCTTTATTAATATTGTTCCACTGTTTATTGTTCCACAAGTTCTCTGAGGGCTTTGCTTTTGGTTCTGAAGAACATCTAAAGAAGAACATCACTAATATCAGACGTTGCTTTATTTGTACTCTTCCCTCCTGGTGCAGGTTCACGAGTTGGAGCGTGCCAAGCGTGCGCTGGAGCAGCAGATGGAGGAGATGAAGACGCAGCTGGAGGAGCTGGAGGATGAGCTCCAGCTCACTGAAGATGCTAAACTGCGTTTGGAGGTCAACCTGCAGGCCCTCAAAGCTCAGTTTGAGCGTGACCTGCAGGGCAGAGATGAGCAGGGAGAGGACAAGAGGAAGCAGCTGATCAAACAGGTGCATTTCTGAGGGTTTGAGTTGAAAAACTGTGCCACAGAACCACAGACATGGTCCCAAACACTCTTATCTTTGCAGAGCTGCAGCCAAGAGAAAACCCAGTCAAATACCATTTTCAGACCCTTCACTGAGTAACAGCAACTGTGAAGCTATACATCTTTGTTCGTGTGTGTCAGGTGCGGGAGCTGGAGGTGGAGTTGGAGGATGAGAAGAAGCAGCGTGCTCAGGCTGTGTCTGCTCGGAAGAAGCTGGAGTTGGATCTTTCTGACCAGGTGGCTCAGATTGAGCTCGCTAACAAAGCCCGAGACGAAGCTCTGAAACAGCTCAAGAAACTACAGGTACACTCAAACCAAAAACTACAAGCGCACACACATACAAGAAACTACAGGTACACATGCTAAGGATAAAAATTAATGCTATTTATATTACGATTTGTACACACGCAGATGTTGTTTTTAACTGGTGTTTGTGTAGGCCCAGATGAAGGAGTATCTGCGGGAGCTGGATGACACGCGTCTGTCGCGTGATGCGGTGCTGAACCAGGTGAAGGAGACCGAACTCAAACTGAAGAGTCTGGAGGCAGAAAATGTCCAGCTGCATGAGGTACACAGACACACACACTGTCTTATCTCAGAAGTCTTTGATGGTTGTATGGAGTTAAAGTCTTGGCAGATCTTTGTTAGGCAGTATCTGTGTTTTGCGACATTCTGCAGGACCTGGCGTCTGCTGAACGTTCCAAGAAACAGATCCAGCAGGAGAGGGACGAGCTGCAGGATGAGTTGATGGGCCACAACTCCAAAACGTCAGTCTCTCTCTCTGTCTCTCTCTCTCGCGCGCTCTCTGTCTCTCTCTCGCGCGCTCTCTCTCCACCAATGCGTATGACTACCCTTTCAACAGGGAGTTTTTCTTAGTTATTTTTTTTTGCTTGTGTACTGGTGTTCAACAATCTGTTATGTTGTGTTTTGAATTGTTCCAATATTAGCTCTAGTTGTGCCCTCTCACGGCAGAGCTGCAATTTCAGAACAGTAGATTTAGGCTGGTGGTGATCACCTGATGTCTTTCTGATAAAAATGTAGGAAATTTGTCATATAAAATGAATCCCCGTCAGTGAGATGATGTTCGCCTCAATGCTGGTGTGACTTCTCTGACTTTGATTTGTAACTCGTTCGACAGCATGATCACGTTTCTTGTGTGTCAACTGTTGTGACACAGCCTAAGATAGTGTGATTTTAGTTGTTGACAGAATGCCAGATGTATAAAATTATAAATAAAAAAATCAGAGTAAAGATGACGGTGAATCAACTGTAATCATGAATCTCCATTAACCTGCAGTGTTGCTCAGCAGTTAGAAGTGTGGAAAGGAAAAATATGAACATAAATAAGAAATGGAAAGCCAGATTAAATCATCAGACTAATTGGTGGGGTCTAAGCTTCCATTCCCTGTTAGCTACATTGGCCTCATGGCTCCAGCACTAAAACTAACAAAGCCCAACTTCAGACAGTGAACTACATTTTATTGCTAAAGTATTGGTGTGTGTGTGTGTGTGTGTGTTAGGTCTCTGCTGACTGAGGATAAGAGAAAGCTGGAAGCTCGTATTGCTCAGTTGGAGGAGGAGCTGGAGGAGGAACATTCCAACATGGAGCTCATCAGCGACAGGTTTAGGAAGGCCACGATGCAGGTACAGAAACTCACACACACCCAGACCACAAAAGATACAGCCTCACACTTCCATCCCTGATGAGCACAGTTGAAATTGACAAAGTATTGATCAGTAATGGAGTGTCCAATCCCACAGGCAGAGCAGTCCGGCACCGAGCTGGCAGCTGAGCGCAGTAATAGCCAGCGCATGGAGGGGGCGCGCTCCCAGCTGGAGCGCCAGAACAAGGAGCTCAAGGCCAAACTGCAGGAGCTGGAGGGATCAGTCAAGAGCAAGTACAAGTCTACTATCACTACCCTGGAGGCCAAAATAGCGCAACTAGAGGAGCAGCTGGATAACGAGAGCAAGTGGGTGAACAAGAAGCTTCAGACATTCCATCAGTTGTGAGAATATCCTCTCTCTCTCCGTCGTCTGAACAGACTGAGTTCAGTTATACTGAGCGATGGGGGAGAGAGAGGACCACCCTATCCACCCATAAGGAAAGACTGAACAGGGTTTTTTACCATCCTTCTTGAAAGATCAAACTCTCAATATTAGCTATGGAGGAACACATTAGTGGGTGGGGCCTGGAGAGGGTTAGGGTTATTGTAGTGCAGTGATGATCTTAAGGACCGTGAAATTGTTGCAGACTGTTGTACTGTTTATAAGTCATTGTCAATTCTGCTCTGTGTCAATCGTGGGTGTTTCAGGGAGAGGCAGCAGTCAACGAAGTTGGTGCGGCGTCAAGAGAAGAAGCTGAAGGAGGTTCTGCTGCAGGTGGAAGACGAGAGACGCAACGGTGAACAGTTCAAAGATCAGGTAAGTTATCATTCATTTACCTCTCAAACAGACAGACTGAGACCTTCAATTGACAGTGATCTGGACGTGGTTAACACTGTTCAAGGTTACTTTGTCATCAGCATTGTGATGAAACATTTCTCAGTGAGCCATAGTGCAACATATAGCAACATTCAACAAAGTGCAAGATGCAACAGAAACAATACAGCAGCGTAACAGTATAGTGTGAACGGGATGTAAACTTTCCAGAATGAGTATTATTGCAACGTATGTATGTTGCCCAAGACACAGCGAGCAGGATAGGGCCTGGTGAGGCACGATAGAAACAGTACAACAGACAATACAGCAATGTGACAGGATAGTGTGAATAGGATGAATATACTTACCAGATAAGTGTGCATGTGATGGCTGGAAACAGAAGGTAAAGTGCAGGTGCTGAGTGTAGTATGAGATGTAAATGAAGTATAAAGTGAGGAGGTACACTGGTTCCCAGATCAGACAGTGATGCAGCTACTCCTATAGAATGTGGTGAGGAAAGGTGCTGAACGTTTGTGTGTAGATGGAGAAGGCCAATGTCCGCTTGAAGCAGCTGAAGCGTCAGTTGGAGGAGGCTGAAGAAGAAGCGACACGCGCCAATGCCTCCCGCAGGAAACTGCAGAGGGAGCTGGAAGACGCCACTGAGTCGGCCGACGCCATGAACCGCGAGGTCTCCAGCCTGAAGAGCAAACTCAGGTATGAGAACAACTCCAAACACACAATAACACGTGGTCAGAACATTTAGAATACAACACACACTAGCTCAGTTTTGACCATGGTCACACCCACCTTGTGATTCCACTCACTTAAAATTGTTCTGACAAATGTGCATGAGTTTGTCGACTAAAATGGTGGTGTTTTCGAGAGAGACTATTGTAGTGCTAAATATGCTAAAAGTAATCTATGATAAACCAGCTCAAAATATACTAAACTGGAAGACATTTTCCTCTAAAACCGAAATTTCCCTCCCTCCCCAAAATGTAGTTCAGGGCTGAGAGTAACTTATTCTATAAACTAGAGTGGTCTCCCTCTAGTGATTATGAATTGTAGTTATGACAGTGTACTTGAGGTCTGCGCGGGACTGATTTTTCATCCCACTCCCGCCTGCTCCAGCAAATATGTGTAATATTTCGACCCGCTTCCGCCCGCATCTGTTATTGTTTGTCCCGCTACCGCCTGCTGAATCCTGCAAGGCTGGTGGAGAATAGGGTGAGACAAAAATACCAGACACATTTTATATGCTATAATATCTTGGCTGATAAAAATTAAATAAGGTACCAAATTTATTTGTTGCTGACATACAGGAATTTATGAAACATGGGCAATATTATGTGGGCACGACTCCGGCTGCAAACTAAAGATGTCTTTTATATAAGGGTAGATTTGGCTAACCAGTCTTCCACAAAAAAATACAACCAACAACGTTTCTAACTATAGGCTACAGACCTGATTTTTAAAAATATCTAAACGGTCTCAATAGAAACATTTCACAGTCAAAATGAGAGAAAAATAGGGAAACATTGAAATTTGTGGCGCAGCTCTGCGTTTATTCCAACCTGTCAGTGCTCATTGCGCTTATTGCACTTCCATTCTGCTGACGTCCCAGAGATTCCCGCGCAACGCGAACATCCGCATATTAGGTCACCTACATATGATGTTCCCCGCATAAAAACTCTAAAATGTGTTCAAGGCAAATGTATACTTAGTGGGATTCCAGAGAACACTGTTTTTGTCCTGCTCCCGCAAACACATCTCTCTTTTCCTGCCCACTCCCACAAGAAACTCTCAAATGTAGACCTGCGCCACATGCTTTTGAGCCGCGTCCCGCCCCGTTGCAGACCTCTACAGTGTAGTGATGTCAGATTATTGATTTATTTATTATTTTTCAGGCGTGGGGGCGATTTGTCCTTGAATGTTCGGCGTGGTGTGACCCGTCCTGGTGGGGACAGCGAGGAGGATGTGGACGTGAGTGAAACATCAGACCCAACTCCTGAGTAACCGTGCAATTGGTTGGTTCTTAGATTGGCGGCTGGATCTCTTTATTAGTCATGATTTGATACGACTAACAGGAACATAAGGGTTTCTTTTTAATTGGATTATGACCTCTGTAAAAAAGCATTTATTAATCTCCTCTGCCCCTAGTGGTGCTAAAAGGTGAAGCAAAATAATTTAACAGCATTCAAAATCCATTTGAGTTCTATCTATGCATTGACCTGGACTGCAGAATCAGACTGCTTTGCTTTTTTTTTTTGTTTGTTTTTTTTTGTTTTTTTTTTTTTTTTTTTTTAAAACTGTGACCCAGGTTTGCTTTGCTCTTCTCTAAATGGCCTTACAGCATCTGATCCACACTGGAATGTCTGATTACTCCTCCAGATTAATGTTATTAATCTTTCTCCACTGTTAAAACAGCAATAATACAGAATTCTCTATTTTTCTACTGTTCTATAAAGTACACTTTTCTTTACGTTTCACCTCTAGACACACACACACACACACACACACACACTCCCTCTAGTTTTTGTTCCACTAACCCCTCACACACCCACACACCTGAGCACTGG
>JBBPCX010072655.1:17145-28370 GCA_037974365.1 Hydrocynus forskahlii
ACACACACACACACACACACACTCCCTCTAGTTTTTGTTCCACTAACCCCTCACACACCCACACACCTGAGCACTGGAGTATGATGAGTTATTTGAAAGCAATAGAAGTTTTTTTGGGGGGGGGGTTTGGTTAAAGTATTTTTACACTTAATCGTGTTTTGTGTTGATTGTGCACGTTTTAGACTCGCAGGTGTTAAAACTTCCTCAGAGCTTGCTCAGACCATCTGATCTCAGCCTTAATATCTCTCAGCACTCTGGCTGCTCAGATCATTAGGTTTGTGGGAAGTCTGTGTTTTCTTGCTCTACTGAAATGAAATTATCCACTTTTGTACTTTCTGAACTGGATCTTCATACATTTTTGTACTTTTGCCTTTTTATCTGAATTTGATCACAGTGGAATCTCATTAAAGACCCAAAATGCATGTGTGTGTCAGACTCATTAATGCTTTGTTACTGTATTTAGTTGTGTGCAAAAGTTTGTGCACCCCTAGTCAAATTACATGTTTTCTAAAATTAGATGCATTAAGTCCACATTCTCTACAGAAACACCTACACATTTATGCATGCATTACTGTATATAATTATTACATACATGGATCAGTCCTAACATCTTCATTCAGGTAAAGAACACAACTAGTTGTTGGAAGCCGAAAAATATGTGAAAGGCTCTAAAACACTTTGAGACAAATGAAACTGGTGTGTGGACAACTGGGTTAGATAATCAACATGGAGACTATATAACAGATATAAAATTTTATTCCAGCATGACTGTGCCCCAGTGCACAAGGCACAGTCCATAAAGACATGGCTGGATGAGCCCTGACCTCAACCCCGTCCAACACTTTTAGGATGAACTGGCTCGGAGATTGCAAGCCAGGACTTCTCATCCAACATCAGTGCCTGACCTCATAAATGCTTTACAGAATGAATGGGCACATATTCCTGCAGAAGCCATTCAAAATCTTGTCAAAAGAAGAGTGGAAGATGTTATGGTCCCAATACTTTTGTCCATATATTGTTTACGTTTATGGCACTTAGCTGACGCTCTTAGCCAGAACGCCATATATCAGTGCTCAAGTAGTCCACATTGGTTTCTTAAACCTGTAAAGCTATACATCCACTATTCAACCAAGATACTGCAGGCTAGGTACACCTAAACAATACCTGTCAAAGGGAAGTCAGAAGGTAGAACAAAAGTAAGGAAGGGATGCAGATAAGCGGGTTTTTTTTTTGAGAAATAAGCAGAAACGAGAGGCATGGTTAGTCACCAAGGTGCTCCTTGAATAGGTGGGTCTTCAGATGGCCCTTGAAGATGATGGAGATTTTAAGGGTACATATTTAGGGTTAAATATACTCTTTTGGCTTCCATTAAGTTTGAACACTTTATCTGTGGTCAGAGGAATCTGATCTTTGACCAGTCTGCGAGAGCCAGGAACTGACCAGGGCAATAAAGTAATAAACCCAACTTTAAGGGAGGAAGAAAAGCATGGATGTACCAGGTTGTACCACCCCCACCAAACACATACACACACACCCGCTACAGGGGCATGTACAGATGTAGAACTAATCTGAAAAGGAACAGAGAACGGAAAAGTACTGAGAAAGATTTGAACATCCAACTCAATGCCCAGTTGGCTCCTGAGCCAGCCAGGAGGTGTGATGTAAGAAGAAGGGGTGTTAAGCTATATAAGTGAACTGAAATCTCAAAAGATCAGAGGAGACCTGGCATGCCACTCTCCTGGACAGCTCTTCTTTATTTTAATAAAGTAGAAAAGCAGCATTTCTCCCCGACTGCATTTGATTTTTAAATTACTGTTTAGATCAGGTATTTGTTCTATTTTTAGCCACCACATAAATGGTGCTGCAAGCAGGATAAGATAGGGGACAGCACGGACTCCTGGTCTTATTTATGACCTCCTGAACCACTTCTGATCTGACACAGAAACATCAAAGGCAAGGATTTTTGAGATTTGGCTGTCTTTATTATTTAGGCTTCTGTGGACAGATCAGCAGAGGGGTGTTAAGTATTACTGGGAAATCTGAGCACCTCTCTTAAAAAGAACTGCGTGCAATTATAGTAAGCAAATTAGAAGTAAAAAAAAATAAGTAAGCCTCTTTTTGAGGAATGTCACTGGAGTCGTGGAGGTGAAGCTATGGTCCAGAGGTAAGTATGAATCTGAATACGCGTTTCGGTGCTAGTCTGACTCATATGAGCGGCTAGATTTAAAGCCTGTGCAGTTTGTACTGGTCACGTGATTTTTGGGGGGAAATAAGTAAAAGTGAAATAGGCCTGGGAACCTCAACTTTTGGCGGTCACTCCTTAGATTAGTAAACGGTAATATAGAAATTCAGTATTGACGAATCTGATTATCTTCCGTTGAAAACTAAGAGAGGGTAGGACGATAGAGTTTGGAGGTAGGTAAGAGCCGGTGCTGAGGTGACAGCGTTGAAAATAGATACGGCTTGAACCAGGAGCATGCCTTACTGTGTTCATCGTGAGGGCAGTTTCTAGACGTTACGTTCACCTAACGTGATCTGACCTGAAGGCTGCAACACAGATAAGGTGTTTGTCTAATGAAAGTGAAGGTTAAAGTCCTTTGCGCCTCTTACAGTGAAGGTTAAAGTCCCTTGCGCCTCTTGTTTTATGTAGAATTTAAAGATTAGAGAAAAAGGTTAGTTTCAAGACATAAGGTCATGTAGTAGTGCCGTTAAATGTGAAAAGGTTGTATTAAGCTTCATAGGAAGGCTCATGTTTTCTGTGGTAGAATCTTTTAGTAAGTGTGCTAGATTTTCTTTTGGGAGTGAATGATTGTAAATACATTGCATATCCATTGGAGAAGTTGTGCCCATGTCGTTTTGCGAGTCTGAATGTATACAAGTATATAATGTTTTGATGTAAAGAGAATTTTTTCCTACGGGTACCATTTAAGTGGATTGGAGGGCTGGTGTGTGTGTGTGTGTCTCCAACAGAGGAGAAAAGGGGGGTTAGTTTGTGTGAGAGGGGGGTGAGTGGTGACACCTCGCCATTAAAATCCAGAGCATTATAGGAAGAGTTGATTAAGAGATCCTATGAAAGGAGATCATGGAGAACTGTGTAATGCTTGTTTACAAGATTTAATTGTTGATGTTTTTGAAACAAGATATTTGTTTAATGTTTTTGAGACAAAGAGAAATGTAAACAGTAATTCTTTGGTTGCTTAAGGAATAGGCAGTCTGAATCTGTCTGTTTGTGTGTGTGTCCATGCACTTGTGGTTGTGTATGGGAGACTTTAAATTAGAATGAGTGTTTAAATATGTATGAGTTATCAAATTAATATTTTGTGAAGGAAAAAGAAAAAGTCAAGGCTGGAGTGTATGATGGAAAGTAAACTGGATGAAAAGTAATGTAAATGTAAGTTGGTTGTGTTGTGTTAAAAGAAAGGACTGGATATAGTATGTGTATGATTGCTCCCTTAGTTTCTTTCCCTTCTGATAAGTGTTTGGTTGAAGAGTAATTTAAAGGTGAGATTTCTTTGTGATTGGGAGATTGTATCTGATTGACTGAGCGGGGCTGTAAATGTGTGAGTGAAAGTAGTTGAGAAGCAAAGGATTGGTAATGAGTGGTTGTGAATGAGTGAAGTAAAAGGGAAGTTAGCTGAACGCTGAGAAGTTTGGTTGATGATTGGAAATAAATAAGTTTAGAGGAATGTACTTAATTGTGTACTGTATTGTATTATGTGTAGAAGGGGTTATACATATATACATTAAATTAGTAAGGTAATATTAGTGATAAACATAATAAATGTCAATAATAATAATAGCAATAAATGAGCAGGAATTAAATAGAATATAATAAAGAAGTAAAATGTAGGGTGATGTAAATATATTGTTTAATTAAGGTAAAGAAAAAGTATATAAGATAAAATTAAGAGTAAGAGTAAGATAAAGAGTAAGCTAAATGACAACTGGAATAATGAAAGAAAAGGGAAAATTGTAAAAGTGTAAACTGAGGGTAAAAAGGCTGGCAGATAAAATGTGTGAGGAGAATAGATTAGTGGATGTGTGAGGAATTAAAAGTCAGGGGGTACAAGTTAGAAGAGAAAGATTAAAAGAGAAAATAAATTAGAAGTCTCCAGAAGGGTTAAAAAGAGGGTTAGTGTGATAGGAACATCTGGTATGAGAGTCAAATGGAGTACACCAAAAAGGGAAGTTTAAGATAAAATTGTGGACAGAGTTGATGACACTATTCAGAAATTTAAGTAGGACAGCCTATAGTGTAAGAAAACATATACTTCAATTTAGGATCAATCTTGATTACGGGGCTCTGTTGGGGGTATGGCCAGTTGTCTCCTAGAACTGCATCAGGAGCCCATCTGTGGATGCTGGACATTGAAAGACAAACATTGGGGGATCTCTTGACTCTGGGAAACAGAGAGCAAGCTGGAAACCATGAAGGGGACTTACTGACAAGGAGAGCAGAAAGTCAAGGAAGAGAGAGGAGCTCTGAGCCACAGTGACAGAAGCAAGCGTCAGTGCTGCAGACGTCGGACACAGCAAATCCTGGAGGGGAATTGAGCTAAGCGAACAAGAGGACAAGAGACGAAAGGTGGACACCAGCATCAATCACTCCTAGGCTTTCTGGAGCCAGTTGGGGGTGTGAACAAAGAGAGCAAAGCTGAAAAACAGATACCCAGTAGCTCCATGACGGGAACCTGGCATGCAGGAAAGGGCAACCTGGCAACCACCATGGGGTCAAAGAAATTTTGCTGTTAAATTCAAATTTAAGTATAATTACGGCTGCAAGTCAAGGTAAATATCAAAAATTGTCTATATTGATAGGTATATATGTTTAAATTTAAATTATGTCATTAACCTGGCAATGTCAGGACCATAGTATTTTTGGGATAAGGGCAGTTAATACCGGTGACAGTTTCAGTTAATTTGAAAAATGTAAAATAAATCGATTAGTATAACTTGTATTTGTGTTAGAATAAACTCCTGTAGAACTGTTGAGATGCAGTTTAGGAACTCAAATTTGATGTGCTCCAGATGGCCTTCATATTAGTACAAATGTTGGTAAGTGATGGTATAGAGGAAATAAGCAAAGGATGCACAAGTTGGGAGAGACTACTGATGAATATTCTGTCAGATGCTAAACATTCTATAGCAATAGATCAGAGTCCTCATAGT
Organism: Hydrocynus forskahlii; assembly: GCA_037974365.1. Taxonomy (NCBI): domain Eukaryota; kingdom Metazoa; phylum Chordata; class Actinopteri; order Characiformes; family Alestidae; genus Hydrocynus; species Hydrocynus forskahlii. Next base: position 22,315 of record JBBPCX010072655.1, read on the forward strand.
TGAAAAATAAGGTATTTTGTTTGCTTTTACAAAAAGGGAAGCAATATGACCATCCAAGGCTCCCTAAGAGCTCTAATATGCTCCTCACATATTTAATCAGGTTTTGAGATGAGCATTAGAGAAGCTTTAAACAGTATTATTTTATAAGATATAGTAATGATTTAATGTTCCCCTATGATAAGAGTAATGTCGTGAGGGCTTAAGAAATTAGCTGAGGGGGGACAAAGTAATATGTCATTACTAGACAGGCAGAGGGTCTAGAGAGGCTGGTGGTGTATAAAATTGAAGTAACTTAATGAACTTAAATAACTTAACTCAGCAGAACATGAACTTGAAGCATAAAGCTGAAATTTTGTCCGCATGCTTGTTTCAGTGTAAGCCAGTTATAAACACAGAAGCACACTGCACACAATGCAATGGCTGCTTCTGGTTTAAGAAGTGTTTTAATGTGTTCTAAACCCCAGACTCAAGTATTGTTAATACGAAGATAATATTGCTAGATTCAAGACTTAGGATTCTTTGTTTGTTACATGCATAGTTATGAGTGCAACACGCAGTGAAATGTGTCCTGTACTGCTCCTTTTATGAATGTGCGAACATTACAAAATAAATATTTATTTTAGAAAATGTAAATTTAAAAGCAAATCTGAAATAAAAAGCAAAACAATTAAAACATTTAAAGGTAAAATATGAAAGTTGTCCTAAAGAGGCTATTAGATACTAGACTGTACTGTTGTAATTAACTGAAACTATATACTTTACCACATCTGATTCAGGGGTGTAACGACTTTAATTGAAAAACCAACCCCAAAGCCCTTCCTCTAAAAGATTTCTTAAAGAAGGAAGCTTTTTTTGCCATTTCTCTTGTTCTTCCATTATGTAGGATATCTGTGGTGATTATGGGATGACCAGTGATTATTTGCTCTTCTCGTGAGGTCTCGTGAGTGTTAATGGAAAAGAGTAGATTTGTATTGGCCCCAGTAAGAAGGTTATGAGAGAGTTTTCATTTCTGTTTATGTATCTTGATGTGACTCTTAAGGGACTTATAAATGTTAGATTTGGTGAGTTTTGTGATGATGTCAAGTTCATAAGTAAGGAAATGATTATGTACTTGAGGAAAATAACTTGGTTCATGATATGACTGGGAAAGCCTCAAAGTATGAAGTCTCTGAAAAGGCTCCAATGGTTACAGGGGAACCTACAAGTATTTTGAATGATTTGGAGTGAATACAAGAGAAGGTAACATTGTGTGGGGAATTTTAATGGAGTCCGGAGGGAACAAGCAGGGGCAACAAAGGGTTGTGGAGAGAGTGAGAAATTACTAACAATACTAATCACTGATACTAATCACTAATACACAAGGGTTGCAATATAGGTAATGAAGAACAGTAGTAAGAGAACAGTACGGGTTTTGGTTCCTCTCGAAGGGTGTAAGTATAACAGTTCACTGCTATGTATAAGGCTATTTATTTACAGGAACAGAAATGCTGTCCAAAACCCGGATGAAGAGTTTGACCTGGTGTGCCATCTGTTGTGGACAAGATTTGGGGACAAACCATGGAATAATTTATGTTGCATCTAATTGTTTTATATGTGCGGGATGTTAGTTTATTATGTATATGGTTAGTATTTTTATTTGGTGTGTTGTGTGACTCGTCTTTGTTTTCGTTTGAGTTTTTGTATTGATTGTTTTTCTTTTATGGAACTTTGATTTTATGGAACTTTGTTGATGTAATGTATGTATTGTTCGGACTGAACACTGCTCGCATTCAAGTGCTGATGGCACTACTGCAATTTCGAATTGGGTAAGATGGGAATTTTCCTCTAATTGATAAAGTGTGAGGTTTTTTGCTCATCTTTGGATGCTGGGGGAGTTCAGTTCTGTTTTTGTTCTGTTGATGGGGTTGGGTTGGATATTCAGGTTTATAGTTCTCTGACTTTGTGTCAGAGAGAGGTGGGATTGATGGAGATTTTAAGAGTACATATTTAGGGTTAAATATACTCTTTTGGCTTCCATTAAGTTTGAACACTTTCTTATCTGTGGTCAGAGGAATCTGATCTTTGACCAGGCTGCGAGAGCCAGGAACTGACCAGGGCAATAAAGTAATAAACCCAACTTTAAGGGAGGAAGAAAAGCACGGATGTACCAGGTTGAACATCCAACTCAATGCCCAGTTGGCTCCTGAGCCAGCCAGGAGGTGTGATGTAAGAAGAAGGGGTGTTAAGCTATGTAAGTGAACTGGAATCTCAGAAGATCAGAGGAGGCCTGGCCTGCCACTCTCCTGGACCGCTCTTCTTTATTTTAATAATAGAAAAGCTGCATTTCTTCCCGACTGCATTTGATTTTTAAATTAATGTTTAGATCAGGTATTTGTTCTATTTTTAGCCACCACAAAGACAGCGAGGGACTCCGCAGATCTGATCAGAAGAGGGAGTTGTTCCACCACTGGGGGGCCAAGACTGAGAAGAGCCTTGATGCATGCCTTCCTCTTCTGAGCAGCGGAGACTCGAGACGCGGCGTGCTTGAATTTCTAAGAGTGACACGCTGTTTGATTAATGCTGATATGTATGGGGGTGCAAGTCCATTCTTGGCCTTGAAAGCAAGTGTTAAGGACTTGAACTTAATGCAACCTGCCACAGGGAGCCAGTGAAGGTTCCTTAGTAAAGGTGTGGTGTGTGTGAACTTTGGAACATTGAGGATTGATCTCACAGCTGCATTCTGAATAAGCTGAAGTGGTTTTGTTATCTTCAGTGGAAGTCCAGCCAGTAGAGAGTTGCAGTAGTCCAGTTTGGATATGACCAGAGACTGGGCAAGTATCTGCATAGCTTTCGTGGTGAGAAAGGGTCGGATTCTTCTGATGTTGTAGAGAAGGTATCTGCATGTTCTGGAGATCTGGTCAACCTGCGGTGAGAAAGACAGATCTTCATCTAGCATAATACCAAGATTTCTTACCTTCTTTGAAGGGACAATAACCGAATTCCCAACAGAAACGATGAGGTTGTGGCTTGGTGAAGGACTCCCTTTGAGGAAGAGGAGCTCGGTCTTGCTGGGGTTCAGCTCGAGGTGGTGGGCCGCCATCCAAAGATGAGATGTCGGCCAGACAGTCAGAGATGCGGGTTGAGGCCTGGTTGTTGCTGGAAGGGAAAGAGAGAAAAAGTTGCATATCATCGGCATAAAAGTTGTAGGAAAAACCATGTGAAGCTATTACATCCCCAAGAGAACCAGTATACAGAGAAAAGAAGCCCTGTGGAACACCAATGGATAATATTTGTGGAGCAGACTTGCCATGCTACCTGGTACCGCCGGTCATCAAGGTAGGAAGCAAACCATTGCCAGGCTGTGCCCAAGATTCCAAGGTTGGAGAGAGTACTCTGGAGGATCTGATGATTGACTGTGTCAAAGGCAGCAGGGAGGTCGAGGAGGATCAGAGCAGAAGACAGGTTGACTAATCTAGCCACATGGAGTTCTTCGGTGATGGCAAGTAGTGTAATTTCAGTGGAGTGTGCCGTCTTGACTGGTGAGAATCCTGAAGCCTGTTTTGAAAGAAGCTGATTTGGTTCTAAATGGCACGTTCCAAGACTTTGGAAAGGAAGGAGAGAAGAGATACCGGTCTGTAGTTGTTGACATCTGTTCAGCGAGGGTTTCTTCAAAATCAGTGTGACCACAGCAGACTTGAAGGCAGATGGAACATGACCAGTCATCAAGCAGCCGTTGGATTATGTAGGCGATGCGCGGGATGAGATCTGATGATATAATCTGGAGCATGCTCGATGGGTGAGGGTCGAGCGGAGACGTGGTAGGTTTGTTTGATGTCAGTAGTACATCAGGAGAGAGTGGTGAGAAGGCATGAAACTGGGCAGCATGGCCTGGCCTCTGTGTGGCGTGTAGCATGTTAGTTGGAAGAAAGGATCTTCTAATTTCATCCATCTTCTCGTTGAAGAACTTTGCGAAGTCTTCTGGTGAGAGAGCTGGAGATACAGGGAGAGAAGGAGATTTGAGAAGGGATGAAAAGGTGGCAAAGAGCTTGCGAGGATTAGATGCAGATTCTTCACATTTGGTTCTGAAGAAGGAAGACTTAGCAGAAATTAAATCATTGGCAAAATTAGATAAAAGAGAGTGATAAAAGATAAGCTCACTGTTCTTACGTGCTTTCCTCCATCTTCTTTCGGCTGCTCTCAGTTCCCTTCAGTTACTTCGCAGGACCTCAGACAGCCATGGAGCAGGGGGAGAGATGCGCTTCGGTCTGGAAGACAAGGGACAGAGTTGGTTAAATGAGCTGTGGAGAGATGAAAGAATGTCATTGGTAGTGGATTCAACAAAAGATGGACTGGGATTAGAAGAGTTTGGGAGAGACAAGGAGGATAGAATGGAGGAGAGAAGACAGAGATAAAGAGGAGAGATGTCTGCGGGTAGATGTAGGTGCTGCACATGGGTGAAGAGCTGAGGAGGTAGGGAAAGACTGAGAGGCATGAAATGCCATCTGCTTCAGAGAAGCAACCCTGTACACCCTCCTCTGCCTGTGATGCAAGGAGTGTGGGAGAAGGAAAAGGCAGAGGAGAAGTCTGTTGGAGTAGCCGTGTCTTCTGGTGTGATCCATGTCTCTGGGCCAGAAAGTGAAAAGAGGGGAGGGACGCCAGCCCAGAGATGAAGTCAACCTTCCTGATGCAGGATTGGCTGTTCCACAGACCACCATGAACCACTGTAGAAGGCTGTGGAGAAAAAGGTAGCTGGGAGAGGTTACTGAGATTTCTACTACGCCGACGGGGAATGTATCTTCTAGGGCCAGAAGATATGTGAACAGGTATAGGTTTGATGCACATTATTTGTAAAATAGAATAGAGAGGAAAGGAAGAAAGGATGCATAGCGTAGTTATGCACTTTGTTTTTAGAAAGGAAGTTATAACTGACTCCAGTAGAACTGTAGGATGTTTACCTGTAATAAACTGTAGTAACTGTGAAGGTCAGGTGGGTTTTGGTGTCCTGTGTGTTTTAATGTCCCGGTGGGGCTCTGTGCGTTTGCCCCATTTCTCCACTGGGTGGCAGCACCGAGAACCGGTGCCGCTGCTGGATGTAGCAAGAGCAAACCGGTTAGGGTCCGGTTACGGAATTTGCGTAGAAACTTATTTACGTAAATACCGCAAAGTCGGTTTTACAGGTAAGTCTCTTCAGTTTTACCCTCAGAAAAACAGCCGATAAACCGGACAGGGTCGCGTTTATCTCACCGCTGGGGGCGCAGTCTGTGTGGACGTCTGTGCAGCCAGCACGCTGTACGCCCTGAGAACTTGAAAGAGTTACGAGGGGCCGTTCCAATTTGCGTACCTCCGCCCTAACTAGAGCACTAGTTAGTCAACTCTGTTCCGTGCATTATAAAGTGCGCTAAAATGATCAGAAGCAGGTGCAACCGGGGACGAAACGAATGATTTTGACATGTCCCCCCATGCTAGTTGTTTATATTTTTAGACTGCAAATTATCTTTTTCTTTTCACTCCACACTACTCCTGAAACGATTTACATTTTAAAAGCGTGCGCCCTTCGAAGTGCTGTAAATACGGAACATGGATGCACGAGATTGAAACGTACCCCAGACTTCAACTTCAGCGGCGTAACAAACACACCAGCCGTTTGAGCTGTTAGCCGGTGAGCTAGCTAACAACTGACAGCGTTATGTAAAACATACGTTTTGAAGATAAATAAATTATTGTAGGGGGTGTAAATAAGTACTTAAACATTGAACTCGTGTTCTGGACGAATGTGACTCGCTGCCGGAACCGAAAAGATTCAGAAAAGCCGGTTTATGCAGGTAGGTGACTCAAACTGGAGGAATAGCCCAGCAGGTCCATTACGGCGCCTCAGGCGGAACCGACAATTCGAGTCAGAAGCCAACTTAGCTTCATACACTCGTCTAAATCTTGCAGTTTTTTAAAACATTCTGCCTTTTATCCTCCCACGTCCACCTCAACATCCTGTTGATGTTTATCTCTACCTCTTTTGCCTGTTTTATCTAGACGAGGCTGGGTTTGAAGCTCCTTAGTGCTCCATGATGCTTCCAGGGCTC
>JBBPCX010072763.1:0-32405 GCA_037974365.1 Hydrocynus forskahlii
CTACTTCCTTTTATGTAAAGCACTTTGAATTACCTCTGTGTATGAAATGTGCTATATAAATAAACTTGCCTTGCCTTACAGCAGACAGATGATAGATTTTCGGCGTGAGAAATCGGAGGTATGGCGTGAGAGCGAGGGAAGACAGTCAGATACATCGCGTGAGAGTTGGCAGTCCTGTTTAATATTCTACAGTTCTTTATTTTCAGTGTTTTTTGTTTTTTTTCTGTCTTTAAGGTGGGTTGAGGGCAGCAATGTGAAAAAATGTAATCTAAACAGCAATGTGTGTATTTCTCATCCGTAATGTGTGTTTTTACTTTGCAGCCTCTTTCGCCCAGTGGGCTTCGAGAAGAGCTGCTGCTTTGTCCACCTAGATATAAACACACTAGAATTACAGCGGTCTATTTATCGTCTTATTCACCTAGATATAAACTCACTAGAGTTAAAGTGGCTCTTCAACCTCGCTGTCTTATTCATCCAGATATAAACACACTAGTTTCGGCGTTCTGTTCAACATCAGTCTTATTCACCTAGATATAAACAGACTAGCTTTACAGCAGTCTATTCAACATTGCGGTCTTATTCACCCAGACATAACCACACTAGTGTTCCAGGAGTCTATTTAACGTCGCTCTTATTCACATAGATACAGACATAGTAGAGTGACAGCAGGACATTTAACTCCACTGTCTCATCCAACAAGACATTAACAGTACAGTATAAAACAGGGGCGTCGGAAGCTTTTTTAATGTGAGGGGGACGCATAGGTCTACGCGGGGTGGGCGGGGTCTGGGCGTGGGGCGGGGTCTGGGTCTGGGGGGCGGGTTTTGGGTGAGTGGGTGGAGTTTCAAGCAGCCTGTCTGTGCACTGACAATTCACTTCACTTGCATGCGGTCAGTTGTAGGAAAACCGGAGCGGATTTCCAGTGGTATGTGTATTCTTCTATCGATTAAGTGGAATGGATTATTTTGCGAAAGATTCAAGATTCAAGATTCAACAGCGCTGGGTGAACTAATATTTTATGTTAAATGTGGGGGTTCAGATTGAATGGTGGTGACGCCCATGGTATAAAAGCTAGGCCTCATATGCCTGCATATATAAAATTAACACTGTGTATGTGTTTGGGGTATGTGTGAGTGTGTTTGTTGACCTTTAACTGAAGTGACAAGGGTGACTCCAGTATATGGAGCAGGTCTGTAATATTCAGCTTCACAAGCATGCCTGTGATTTCCCCCGCCAAAGTGGGGTGCATGCTGTGGTTAGGCGGGTACAGTTGTTCACTTGGGGCCTCATGTATAAAAGGGGCGTACGTACAAAAATGCTACGTCGAGATGTATAAACGCTAAACTCGACATACCGCTACTCACATTTTCATGGCAACCCCAACCAATGTGCATGCACGTTTCTGCTCAGGATTGTAAATAGGTGGCAACTAGTGGCAAATCAGTGGTGGTATGGCTTCCCTTTTGTATACTCGCATTAATGACGCGGTATTAATCAAAGACACCAAAATTAATTGTATATCGCAGACACCTGATTGTAATCAATCAAACAAACTGAATGCAACAATAAAACGGTCGAGAGAATGGCCAAACTATTGCAACTACCATGGTTGCTCCTGCAGTGGCGGTTTCTATTAGACTACAGGTCAAACAATGTTTCACCAAGAAAAATAATACAAAAATCATTTTTGTATTGGTGTGAAACAAAAATGCTCATAAAAATAAGGCTGCTCTCCTAATTTCAGCTCCTCAATAGCGTTACAGTTGTATACTGCTCTGGTCAAAAACGTGAAACAGCGCCACCCCCAACCGAGAATTTCAGTGAAACATGTTTCACTGCGTCCCCGTTCATTTCAATGTAAATCTTCTCAGACCCCGGCAGCTCATGGATTTTCCAGGTTTCAATGGACTCTAATGGTAAATAAGTCCCAGCCGTGAAACAAGTGACTGCCTACTGTGATAGGGTAGTTCTCAGCTTCAAAATGACTGACATAACACTGTGGCCAATCGCCGCCTTTGTTTACACTTCGTTCTATTTTCTGTACTGAGCACTGAGCTTAAGTGTGAAACTGAAGCTTCATAGATAGCAAAACGCGTAACATATTATTTACTAGTATTTATTTATAATATTTCTTTTTATTTTATATTTTATTATTCGTCTACGAGTGCACAGAAGGAAGGGCATTAGCTTGTTAGCTTGACCGCTTGCTAGCGATCCCCACCACCACCCAGTCAAACTGGGCACTGATGAAATCCTTGGAAAAAAATCCCTGCTGTTATGACAGAGTGATTAACAACTTCACCAAGAAGACCAGGAGGGTAGAATTAATTTATAAGGTGAGAAAGAGGTTAGATATGTTTTCTTGGGATTTAGAAATATTGTGAATTATGTGCTGTTGAAATAAACATTACTATTACATGTTTGTAAGATATGTACAATAAAATACTTTTTATATTTTATTGTGATTTAACACTAACTATGAGGAGATTGAGGGAAGAGCAGGAGAGAGAAGATACATCAGAATGTGAGGCAACAAAAGCAGAACATGGAGGTAAAGTGGGTTCTTACCAAAAATATTGACCAGGAGCCACCACTGTGCTCCTGCATTATTAGAAGATATCGCAAATGGAAGAATTAGAAGAGAGCGCATATTCAGGGATCATACTGATTTCCTGGCCCATTAATATTGTGGCGAGATGGCCTGGCTCAACCCATGATTTGTTTATTCTCAGAAATAGTAGTGTTGGTGTGAAAAATGGTCTGAAAATGGTGTGGTGTATGATGGCTGACTATGTTTTATCATTTTGGGCAATTTTGACAATTTCCTTAGGGGACAGTGGGTACCCACTGAAGACATGGTTTCTCACCCCTCTCGCAAACCCACAGAGTGAACAAGAGCGACGGTAGAATGACATTCATTCTTGGGCATGGGGGGTGGTAGAGCGTACTATAGGGCAGCTTTAGGTTCGTTGGCAATGCCTGGACAAGAGCAGTGGAGTGCCGCATGTAATGTGCTGCATAATGTGGCACAAAATCGTGGCTTGCCTGTACCTGAAGAGAAGAGGAATGATGAACCTGACCTCAACCCTCCAAATGTTCCGCCAAATGGGTCAGTATTACAAATTAGTATGTAATAGAAAGAATGAAAAACAGCCCAGTAATCGAACATTGATGATTTTTTATCTAACTAATGTGTGGCTAATGTTACATAGCACAGCATTTATATTTTTTAGTTCACTGGCAACATCTCTTACTTCACTGACTATTGCATTTTGTGACTGCAGCACGGCTGGATGGTCACCCCCCGGTTTTTGAGGTACGGAAGTGTGTGCAGCCAGCGCCTGAAGATGCGCTCGGCACAGGAGCGCCATCACCGCTAGGAGTTTCGTCCAAAGAATGGGAGTCACTTCTTGTACTATTGTCTGAAACAGAATAAACATAAGTAATGCCCCATCTGCTGCCTGCTTGTTCATCTTAAACATGCAAATAAGTAAAACAAGTACAGCACGAAAGAGTCCCCCTCAACTGCAGGCAGAATTCCCGTGATAAATGAGTCCCCAATAATTGCAGCAACTCGCTGCTCAAAAGATGTGAACCCCGGAATTCCGCTACCTGCTCCAGTGGTGTTGAGACTCTTACGGTGAGCTGCTACTCGCTTTTTTACGTCGACTTTAATATTCGACTGTTTCCGTTTTATTTCGTTCATTGTGCAACTTTCCGAACTCACATTTTTAAGTACCTCTGCCACACTGTGCCACTCCATCAGTTTTCTTTTGTTGTTGATGCCATTATTTAATCCACCAAACAGAATTTTTTTCTTACCTCACTGTCAGTAAGCAAGACCTCTGTACTGTTTCTGCTTGAATATATAAATTGTGACTTACCGAGCATCTGCTTCTGCTGTTCTTCAGAAGCTCTGACCAGCATGGAGGTGTTCAGTGTCAGTAAAAAGACCTCCAATCAGGCAGTCAGTTTTCATTACTACTCTCCACTTTCACTTTATGGTCATTCAGCAGTATGTCATTCAGTCTCCTAATGGCTCTCTCAGCAGCTTGGGTCTCACAGTGCACAAAGCCATAGCCCTTAAAGCCGTTCTCATCAGTCACCACCTATGGGGAAGGGATGAACTGTGAGTACAGTCCCAAAACTCAGCATGAGTTTCACAGGTTAATACACTTAAATTAGCAGTGTTTGGCAGAATGAGTGTGCGTATGTGTGTATACCTGCTGCATGTGTGTATACCGCCTGTGACTGATTGTCCAGGTGCTGCAGTAAGTTGAGCACTTCTCGACTGTATTCATAATTCTGCTTTCACAGGAGATGCTCCAGTGGCTGGTCTTGCGCTAACAGACCATGGGTGTAAAAGCTGAGGCCCTGCAAGAACACACACACACAGTTGAGAACAGATCATGTATTTGTGTCTGAGAAACATTTACTATTTGTAAACCTTGATGTGTAAACCTTGTCTAGAGGGATGTGTGTGACTTACTCCTGCACTGATGGATAAACGGATGAACCTGCGAAGTAGTGAGTGTGAAGGTGTTGAGGGTCTGTGGGCAGGACAATGTAGACTGCACAGGAGCGGGCGTGAGTTGTGAGTTGGCTGGATTGCAGAGAATGTATATGCAGAGACCATTATTATTAGTGTTATTATTGTTATTATTATTATTATTATTATTATTATTAATAAAATAATTTTAATATATTTTATTATTGTGTATAACAAGCAAAAGTGCCTATATATCAATCAATATTTACTCATGTGTGCCTGTTAGTTACATCCCACCTGATCTGTATTGTTGTAAATACCCCATATGGTTTATGGGATTTGTTGAAATTAGTTCATTTCTGTGATACTCTGTGACTGTGCATTTTATGTATTTGTTCACTATATGTACTCTGACCATTGACATTATTCTACGCAGTAAACCAGAAAATCAAAAGAAAATTGTAGTGATGTAAGCTGATAAAGCAATAGGCTTGTGTGATTGTGTGTGCAATCTAATATCTAAAAGAAATGTCCCTCAGCTCTTTTCTGTTGAACAGATAAAACCCTTCTAAACTGATGCAGGGTCTAAGACGAAACTGGGTTTTCAAGCTTCAAAAAATTAAAAGTATTCTACAACTTAATTTTTTTTCTTTTTTGGGTAAATTGCTTTGTCTATTGTTTAACTTTAATATTTTCTGTGCAAAAATAGTAACCAACGTACATTTTTACTCTTGTTTCAGTTTGTTGGTACATTCCTGCATACTTTACTAAACAGAATTTTACTTCATTTTTATATCAATATCTGCATTACATCATGGCGAAGGAAATCTGAAACTGTGGCGTATGACTGATGGCCATCAGATGTGTATGCAACACAAGTGTGGATTGTAGCTTGCTCATGATATGGACCAAAATTTAATGCCTGGATCTCTATTCAATTTGCAAGCATAATTTTCCAAAAAGTCCATGTGGACTACAACCTCCTCTTTAGACAGACTCTCCTTCAGCTGCCTGCACTTTTCTGCATGCATGATCCAGTTAAACTGGTGTCTTGCCAATGAGTCCAGCTTGCTGTTAAAGAGTTGGACAAGATTACTTAAGGTTCCAGTTGTTTTTTCTTCTCATATTTTGGCACCTGCTTACCACTTTTCTGGGTCTTCTTCACCATCACAAACTTCTTCAGACCGCTCAATGTCAATCTCATGTAGCAGCACTTTGGACAGAGGCGGTACATGCATTTTCTTTGGTGTGGATCACAGACAATTGATGATAGAAGTTGTGATATGCTCGCTGTTTTGAGTAATCCTCGTTGCTTGAGTCTTTCAACCAGGAGGCCTACATTTTGATGATAAATGCAAGCACATGTATTTCAATCACTTGCTCTAGGCTCAGTGATGTGGAATGGTCTGAGACATAAGAACTGTCTGTAGGATATGGAGTTTTCCTTGGTCACCTCAGAAATGTACACTCTATGTAGCTCCTTCAGTGTCTTGGTCAGAACACCCCTTTGACTTTTCACTTTGTTTTTAATAATGGTGTTTTTTTGTCTGGAAATTGACTTTTGCAGGTTCTTTCTTAGTTCATTTCTTTGTTGTGCTTGAGCCAGTTGCTTTTTCACTAGGAAAGGTTCTTTACGCAGTTTTTATTCTTTAGTCAATCATAACTCCTTTGCCTTTTCCTTTCTTGGCCTCCTCCACCCCAGAACAATGGCTCACCAGCAAATGAACATAGAGGTGATGGAATGGGCTCTGATTGTTGAGAGGGAGGTGATGGCACAGGCTCTAATGGTGGAGACTGAGGTGATGGGATGGGCTCAGAAGGATGAGGTCTGGCAAGCTCTTCACCAGGAAGCTCCTCAAAGGACTGGTGTAAAATCCAGGACTGCTCTTGCACGTTTTGCTGCAGCCGTGTGCTTTTCTCTTCTTTGAAATGTCAAGATCTGACAGAGATCTGATTGGTGGATGATCAGGATTTGCACCCAAGGCTGCTTCTTTTCTCCTCTTATAATTTTCTCTTCTCTTTGCGAGGAGTAGTGCGCGAGCTATTGAGTCTGCATTTTTTTTTCTGTATTTTGCCACTACCATTTTGTTGGAAGGCATCTACAAAAATCAATAAAAGTGATTTAATGTAACATCAAAATACTTTAATTATTCATTTAGAAAATGTAAGATACACTAGTACATACATAGTAAAATGTAAACAAAATGTGATAAATTACAGCCAATGTGAATGCAGATTAATGATAACAATACTACTACTACCCGGCCTACTAACTCAACTTTACCTCAGTAACATCAGTCACAACTCAAAATTACCTCAGTAACATCAGTCACAGCTCAACATTACCTCAGTAACATCAGTCACAGCTCAAAATTACCTCAGTAACATCAGTCACAGCTCAACATTACCTCAGTAACATCAGTCACAGCTCAACATTACCTCAGTAACATCAGTCACAGCTCAAAATTACGTCAGTCACAGCTCAACTTTACCTCAGTACCATCAGTCACAGCTTAACATTACTTCCTGTTTGGCGGCTTCGCTGCTAGACACCCATTAATAATGATAATAATGATTATTATTATTATAACATCATCATCATTATTATTATTATTGTCAACACTATTATTAACATCATTATTATTAGTAGTAGTTATTACATTATTAATGTCGTTTGGGAAGTACTTCTGAAAACACGCGCTCAGGGAAGAGATGTGTTCTTTAAGACATGAGATCTCTGTGCTAGGTGTTATCTGAGTGGCTTTAGCAAATTCACAAGGAGTCTCAAAGCAATCAAGTTGCCTACTTTCAAGTGAATGCACTCAGTTTGTCTGCCAGTTGAGAAAGATGTTTGTCTCTGCCTTGAAGCTGAAAATGTAATTCATTCAGCTTTCCAAATATATTGTTGAGATAGGCCAGCTTCATCAGAAAGTCTTCATTGCTAAACTTGCCAAGCTTAAGGGGTCTTGTATTGATTAAATTTACCAAACCAACGTCGCTGGTCAAAACCCCGTTGAGTTTGGGGCAAATCAGTTTCGATGCTAGCATTTCTCTGTGTATGAGGCAGTGCGTCCATTGTGCATTCGGCGAGACTCCCTTGATAAGTGGTTGCAATCTCTTCTTTTCCCCTGCCATTAACAGTGCACCATCTGTGCAAACACCCACACAGTTCTCCCATTTCAGCCACTGTTCTGTAAGATAACAGGCAAGAAGCTTAGAGAGTTCATCAGCTGTTGCTCGACTAGGGACATGCTTGCAAAACAGCAAATCCTCACACAGGGACTCTGACATGATACAGTGAACATAAGCAATAAACAGACAGTCTTTATTGCTGTCTGTAGACTTGTCCACCTGTAAAGCGAAACGTTTGTCCTGCAGTGTATCAATAAGTTGTTCCTCTATGTCACTTGAAATGTCACGTATGCACCTTGCTACTGTGTCATTGGACAGAGGGACAGCCTTTAATTTAGCAGCGCTCGTCTCATCAAGCATAGTTGACACTGTATCTAAAGCTGCTCGGAGTATGAGCTCCGCTGCTATAGTGTGTTTCTTGCACTGGGCAATTCTGTAAGCAACTTTGTATGATGCCGTTAGTGCTTTGCTGTAGACTGATGCAGATTTTACAAAGCTTTTTTCCTGTGGACGGTATTCTGAAAGAACTCAAGTGGCTTATTGACGTGACTGGGGTGTAATATCTCTAAGTGCCTTCTTAATTTTTTGGGTTTCATACTATCAGCTGCCAGAGTTTTCAAACATAAAATACAGACAGGTTTCTCCTCATCTCATATCACATTAACAGTGAAACCTCGAGCACGATATGCCTCATCTTATTTCCATTTTGGCTTATTTTTCTGTCGGTAACCGGCACTTGCATTGTTTCTCCCAGAAGTACCACCTGTTTTTCTATAGACTTTTTTCACGAAAACCGGAAATACATAATCGCAGGGTAAACTTAGTTCCGGTCAAGCGTCAATGCATTAGAAAACTCGGGATCAGAGAAAATGGAGCAGAGAGTGTACACAACTTCTCTAACAAATTTGGCCAAATTTACATTTGCTGACGTTGCTAAACTCGTGGAGGAAAACTCCGTCATGACAAAGAGCAAACTTGATAAAGGTTACAAATTTTTCCACAAAGAATTTGTCCATAAGTATCAAGGTAAATAGAGGGCAGTCATGCTAACTGTTACTGAACTGTTAGCTAGAATGACAAATCATTAGCGTATCCACTTAGACCTAGGGTTAGGTTTATAGGGTTATGTATGTATAGTATAGAGGAAATAGACTACCTTACTAAAGCAATATAACACTCGTGGTCATGATCAGTTAACATTTTTCTTTGGCAATATCTGTGTTTATTTGCATATTTGCATGTCACAGTATCAAATGTAGTAGATGGGCAGGTTTTTGTGAGGGCTAGATGCTACACATCTCAGAGGAAAAATGAGGAGCCTCACAAGCTAGAGGTTTGACCACTGAGTGCACAAGTTCCCTGTGTTTCTTATTGCCGTTGCAGTACTGTTCACTCGCTGCCGTTGCAGCTCTTTCTGCTGAGTTTCTGCACAGCTACAGAATAGATAGAAAGGTTCTCACACGCACTCTTTTGTTTGTGTAGCCTTGCTGGCCATAGGAGTGTTGTGTTTTATATTGTTTTGATTAAAGAGTAACAATAGGTGTTTTCCAGCATAAGTCTAGAAATCTACCTTAATGATATGCAGGAGCTTTGACATAGCACTTTCTTTTCCATTTCCTTCCATAAGCTATAAATCTCTACTGCTGTTTCAACTTTTTCCTTAAACTGTTACTTCTGTTTACCATTGACAGTGATATACTGTTATGAACAGTGATGTCATGTACATCATGCTTATTAGTATTTCCCTGTTTTTTTGGTGTATAGATATCACTTGCCGCTGACAATGGACGAGAGGCGAGCAGTACAGGACACTAAATGCTGTAACCGCTGCTGGAAAGGACGTCTGATGGCTTTTTCTTGCAGCTACGTAGCTGGCAAAGGTTTCTGCAACCACATTGTGGCCCTCCTATATCAGGCAGCGCATTATTTTCAGCTTGGCAATAAGACGGTCCCTCCACCTCTGACCTGCACAAGTGATTTACAGCGATGGCATAGACCGAGAACACAGGTGGGTGTAAGATAAGGTTGTTTATTTAGCCTACTCTTTTTCACATGACTTAAGGATGGATAATTCAAATACACACAGACACACCTGGCTGGTCCTAATGAGAACCCTTCACTTCATTTGATTTGTTCAAGTACTGAAGAAAAAATTAAAATTAAGTGGAAGTACGTAGGTGGGTGTAGCCAGGCTACACACACACACACAAACAGTGGTCTTAGGTCCACATTGTACCAGGCATACTCAGGTCAGATGACAATTTATGTCCATTTTACTTTTACTGTGAAATCAAAATGTTGACTTAACGGAATCCTTTCTTTCTTTAGGACCATTTCCTGACCCTGATTTGATGGCTGCTGGAGCCAAGCTGCGCAAGGTGCAGCCTCAGCCTCTCATTGCTCTTGTTTTAGACGGCTTGTCTGAAATAGAGCAGACTCCATCTAAATTTGATAATACACATTAATAAAATCTAAATCAGTTTATTAATCATTCAACATTTTACATGTTCATTTATTAACCTGTATAGTTAATTTATTAAGCAGTTAATTAAGTATTTATCACACTGCCTCTGTTACGATCCCCCTTAATTCCCGAATGAAGGCAGGCATGTGGGTAGACTTCCATTCTTTAAACTTTTATTTAAACACGGCAAAACAAAAGGCACGAGAGCCAGAAACCAAAACTCAATACTTTAAACCAAAAGGAGTCAAGAGAAACATGAAATACAAAGCAGTATGACGATTGACCGACAAAGTAAACAGAGAAACACAAACCCCTTAAATACCTAAAACTCAAAACCCACTACCAATAAACAAACACTCAGCTCTAATAAACCCCAGCTGTGACTATAATCCAACAGAAACCCCATACATTTCATAATAAAAGTTGCCCAAAAGAAACTTAAACTCTGGCGACCCCTAGCAGCCTCACTAATGCTCCTACTTGACTTACTGATACTGTAAAATGTGAATTGAAAAAAGTGAATTGCAATAAATCAGTTGTTTATTACATTAATGGCTTTTAATGTCAATAAATTAATCAGTTGCCCCTGGTACACAAAATGATACTGTTTTGGGCCTGAAAATTCAAAGTGTGTGTGTGTGTGTGTGTGTGTGTGGCATTAAGGGGAGACCACATGAGTTAAAGGATTAACAAAAAATAAAAATAAAAGATATGCAGCCAGATCTATTGTATCATTCCTTCCCTGTTTATGGTGAAGTTCGACGGAAATGGATTCAGGCCATTGGGCAGGATGAAGGACCAAACTTCACAACTGAAAATGGGAGCAGCCAGCCTCCTCGAATATACTCCTCTAGAATATACTCTCCAGATCTCAGTCTTCTTCACAAGACAGATCTGGCTGACAGTGCCCATTAGAGTGAGAGGTCCCAGGTGTGATTGGACTTCATTCTACCTATCACCCTTTTGACCACTATGTTGAGACGTGCTATAGCCTGTGTCTTCTCAGTATCCTCTCTTGTGAATTGGGCTGAACACTTGAAGGGTGGGATGATGAGTTTTGCCCCAACACCAGGAAGATCTTCAATGATGAATCCTTTGTCAGCCATCACTTCATCATCTGACTCAAGTAAGGGAAGGATTCCACTGATCTTTGTTATCTCCTTGTCAGAGATGCTTCCAATGTACAGCGGCAAGAAGAATGTCACCAAACCATTGGGAGCGACTCCGATCGGTCCCTTCAAGGTTGTCCTGTTCTTGCAGTGGAAGAACGTTTCTGACTGCAGAGTCAGTGAAGAGGCTGCTCCCACAGCAATCTCAGTGCAGTCCAGTATCACGCAGAGATTGGGACAGTACCTCTTGAACTTTTCTGGCATAATGGACTTCACTTTCTCCCAACTCACCCAAAAAGGAAGTGTCCCCAGAATCGAGAATAGGTAATTGGCCCAGGTGATGGTCAAACAGCTCACAGTGGCAACACTTATCTGGAACACATCAGCAATGACCTGCTCCTTCATGCCAACAGCTACACGCATACTGTAAATGAAAAATTAATCAATTAATGGCATGCTGCAAGGGTGACTGGGACTGATGTTTTCACTGGTGCCTTCATTTTCCTCTTTGCTTTACTCTAGTAGACCAGTCGAGAGGCAGATGGTGCAATGGACTCCCAGAAGATGTTAAACACACACTCAGGCGGAAATTTGGTGTAAAATCTCATCTGGTCATCTGACGCGCAGTACCAGCTGAAGAGGACGGGGGTGGCAAAGTTTTCTTTAGCTTGGCTTCCAAGTCTTGGATGTAATCCATGGTCTCATCTAGCATACCTGTGGTGATTGAGAAGACAGAATTCAGTCCTCCATTCAATTTAGTGAAATTATAAAGCCATGTGGATAACAGTATTTCTTTTATCAACTTCAAAAGTTTACAGATTACAATTACATAAGTTTCAGATTATGTAGCCATAAAGCATCATTATTTCATCCTTTTGTTATGAATGACACCGATCATTTGCACTGCATAGCTTCGTAGCGTTCAACCTGTCAACGTTACATGACATGTACCGTTAACAAGCATGATGGGTAGGCTAACATTAAATTTTACAAAATAGGCTACAACACAAAAACATATTAAAAACAATTAGGCACAGCAATATGAGGTAAGGAATGCTTTTAAACCCTTTAAGTTATCTGTGGTAACATATTGCCAAGCTGTTACAGTGATTTAAGAAGGCAATGCACCACTCTACCATGGAGACATAACGTTAAAGAAGGTGCAATTTCTTACCTGCGGGCAGAGGAGTCGCATAATCGTGGTCCAGTTTCAAAGCTTTCTTTGCTATTTCCTTCTTGACTCCCACAGATGTTAAAGGCACAGGGTCATACACAGGGTCCCTTTTTTCTTTAGTGTTGAAATCGTTCTAAGGAAAAAGGGTAGGGACAACCTCTGGTTTCAAGCGGCGAACAGTGATCCCTAAAACAAAGTTGTCTGAGGTAAAATGTCTGCTCCAGACATAAGTGCTCCACTTTTTAATGGTGAAGTTTGGTCCTTCATCCCGTTGGATAGCCTGAATCCATTTACGTCGAACTTCAGCATTAACAGGGAAGGAATGAAAAGATAGTTATGGCTGCTTTTGGGCATTACAAGAACAGTCTGGTACGCTACAAGCACAAGAGGTCACTGCTTGCGCCATTTTTGTATACCGGCGGAAGTAAAGATACCCTACGATTACATATTTCCGGTCAAAAATGCGGAAGTTGTGAAAAAGGTCTATTTGTACCTTTTAAATATCTGTCCATTTTGACTCTCTAAGGCTATGACAGCACTCTGAGCAGGTTGCTAATGCTTACTGCTTTCTGGCTTTTTTACATGTATCCCAATTTGCTGTAATACAGACACTATCACATGCTGTGGAAAATGGCTTTAAACTATTTGTGAAGGTGCCTAAGACTGTTCACATTCACGCATAAACATACAGTACAGTGCAAAAGTCTTAGGCACCTGAGAAAATTATACTTTAAAGGTGTTACACTACACTGGCCACTGGTGATACTCCTTGACATATTGGACATCTCAGTGTACAACTCCTTTGTCATCTGGATGCCACTGAACCCAGAGTGGAACAGAAGGAAGCTCCAGAGGAGACGTCTCTTTCTCAAGGAACTGGGAAAGGTGATGGTGAGACCTCAAATCCAGAGAAGACAGCATGTTCCTAGAACACCAGCTTCTGCAGCCATCATGAGGAGGATTCAGGAGGAGAATGCTGGTGCCCCATCCACCCGACCTACAGAACCAACATCTGCAGAGCCTGAAGTAAGTGTGTGATGCTGTTGTAGTAAATGTCTGACACTTATGCCTTGTGAGAGAGAGTGGTATCAGTAAAATTCCTGATGTTTTCATTATTCCAGGTTGTGGCCAGCAGCAACAAAAAGAATCGCTGCGAAGTGTGTGGACCCAAGATGGACAGAAAAACCCAATATACATGCTTCAAGTGCAAGAAGTACATATGTAACACACACACACAAACTCTGCCACTCATGTGTTGTTCAGGCTGGTGTGAAATGATCATGTGTTCAGTGAGATTTATGTGTTGAGACTGTACTGTATGTGTTCAGCTTGTGTTATGTACACTGACCTGAATGTGTTACGTTTCTAATGAAGTTAAAATAAATAAAAATCAACCGCTATGAAAAATCTTGCTTCATTTGTAAATTTGTTGATTTTTTTCCACTCATTTCTTGATAACTGATTTTTTTTTTATTACATGTATTAGAAAACAAACAAAAAACGAGTAGCATATTAACTCATAAATGTGATCTAACAAAGGTAAAGGGCAATTATTAACTATATATGCTGTTCATATGGCTTGTAATTGGGATGAAGTATACAATTCTTCTGAAATATGATGCCACTGCTCTCTCACGCTAAAATCATGAATCCTAACGAACTAAAGATGCTAAACCAAAATGTGTAACCATTAAGACAATTATACAGGGACACAAATCACAGAAGTAAGGATCATTTGCTTTGAAACACCTGCTTCAGTGTTTCTGATTCACTCAATGGCCAGATGTTTGTGACCATCACACCTATATGAGAATACCATAGGAATTAATTCTTTGTGGCTAGAATGTCCGCCATTCTTCTTTGAAGTCTTTCTACAAGATTTTGGAGTGTTTATGGGAATTTCTGCACATTAAGCCAAATCAGGGCCATGTCAGTTAATGCAGGAACAGGAAAGGACCTTCCCAAACTGTTGCCATAATATTAGAAGTATATAATTGCATAACATTTTTTTTTTGCTGTAGCATTAACATCACCGTTCTCTGGATTAAGGTACTGATCCCAAACCTTGGAAAACACCCCCAGACTAGCCCCAAACTATGGTGTTGGCACTCTACATTCATTCATCTGCCACTCCAGAGAACACATTTCCACTGCTCCCGAGTCCAGTGCCAGCTTGCTTTACACCACTCCATTTCATTAAGCTTTTCACATACAGTTCTTGTGCTGATATTTCTCAGAGGTGACTTTGAATTTTGTAGTAAGGGATGCAACAGAGGATACGGACAGTATATTGATATGGTTTGCAGTGTTGTGCACGAAAGCGTTCAATGAACGGCATTCATTGAACACGTTCCTATTTTTCGTGAGCGCTGAACTATATGAATCAGTTTACAAATTATGAACGGGGACGTGAGTGATGTTCACTCTTGTGAGACTGAACGCAGTTCATGTTTTACGTTTGCTGATTAGGAGCTAACATGCTTGGATGCCTCTGCAGAAGGCAGTTTGTTTAAACATTTGAGTCTGTTTTTTTGAAGAAATCCGTGTCGATTTAGACGGGGAAAACCACACGTTTAGTTTACTTTAAGTTATGTTCTTTTCTGAGCACTTTAAAAGATATTGTCTGAATGTTGCATTTTAGGCAGTCACGGTTTGTTTACATTTTGTGTTAATATTGTCTGAATAAAATTTCCATAAACAGTATACCTGCACCTTGTTTTTTGTACTTTCAGCATAACATGATGCGTTGCTTAAGTGGTAAGATCTATTCTCAACCTCAAATTTGGTTTTTAATGTAACTCATGTCTGTGATTGTTCAGTGGTATGACAGATAGGAGAAGATTGACTGAGGTTCAGATAGAAGGACGCTGAATTGAAAATGTAAAAAAAAAACCCCAAAAAACTAATGAACGAATGTGAACTAGTTCATTTATTGAACTGTGAACTTAGTTCAAAATAAATTTAAAAAAACTATGAACGTGATCTAGTTCATTTTTATTTGAATGAACTAAACTTTGAATTAGTTCTTTTTCAGTGTGATCTGGCACAACACTGATGGTTTGTCTCCGGTGTGAATGCACTTTGAAATGACCTGCTTCTCTAAAAGCCTTTCCACAATCCGTGTGTGAACGCGCTGGTGTCTTCTGAGATGACTCTGGGAATTAAAACTCTTTCCACAATCCGTACAGTGATAGGGCTTCTCTCCTGTGTGAATGCGCTGATGTGTTTGAAGATAACTTTCTCGACTAAAACTCTTCCCACACTCTGAGCACTGATACAGCTTCAGTCCTGTGTGAACATGTTGGTGGCGTTGGAGATTATACTGCCGACTAAAACTCTTACCACACTCAGAGCAGTGAAAAGGTTTCTCTCCTGTGTGAATGCGCTGGTGTGCTTGGAGAGAACTTCGTTGACTAAAACTCTTCCCACACTCAGAGCAGTGATAAGGTTTCTCTCCTGTGTGAATGCGCTGGTGTTCTTTCAAATGACTTGTTACCTTGAAGGCCATCCCACACTCGGTACACTTATTTGGTTTCTCTCCTGTGTGAATGCGCTGGTGTACTTGGAGAGAACTCGGTCGACTAAAACACCTTCCACACTCCCAACAGTAATACGGTTTCACTCCTGTGTGAATGCGTTGGTGACGACGAAGATTACTGTGTTTATTAAAACCCTTTCCACACTCGGTACATTGATACGGGTTGTCTCCGGTGTGAATGCGCTGGTGTTCTGTGAAATGACCTGCTTCTCTAAAAGCCTGTCCACAATCCGTGTAGCGATAGGGTTTCTCTCCTGTATGAACGTGCTGGTGTCTTTTGAGATGACTCTGGGAGTTAAAACTCTTTCCACAATCCGTACAGCGATAGGGTTTCTCTCCTGTGTGAATGCGCTGATGTGTTTGGAGAGAACTTTGTCGACTAAAACTCTTCCCACACTCCCAACAGTAATACGGTTTCACTCCTGTGTGAATGCGTTGGTGACGACGAAGATTACTGTGTTTATTAAAACTCATTCCACACTCAGTACACTGATACGGTTTGTCTCTGGTGTGAATGCGCTGGTGTGATTGGAGAGAACTTTGTCGACTAAAACTCTTCCCACACTCTGAGCACTGATACGGCTTCAGTCCTGTGTGAACACGTTGGTGGCATTGGAGATGAAACTGCCGACTAAAACTCTTACCACACTCAGAGCAGTGAAAAGGTTTCTCTCCTGTGTGAATGCGCTGGTGGGTTTGGAGAGAACTTCGTTGCCTAAAACTGTTACCACACTCAGAGCAGTGATAAGATTTCTCTCCTGTGTGAGTGCGCCGGTGGGTTTGGAGATCAATCTGTCGACTAAAACTCTTCCGATATTCAGAGCACTGGTAAATTCCATCAGTGCTTTCAGTTTTCTGTGCTCGTCTATGAGAGGTTTTATTTTGGAGAGTAGGAGACCTTCTTCTGGTTGCCATGCTGTCACATATAAGCTGTAGATTTCAGCAGGGTGGTGTACTCATTTTGCTGGCACCTCCTGAAATTTAAGCTGTACAGGAAGGCAGATGTTTCACTCCTGGAAGAGATAAAGAAAGACAACAAAAAGTCTCACATCTCTGATTAAATTCAACAATCACGATTTAAGGGAGAGAGAAAGAAAAAAACATGTTGAATCTAATTAGGCAGTTATTAATTCCTGCTGTAGGATATCTACAGAGGAGCTTGAAGGTGTGTGAGCCCTTTAGAATTTTCTATAGGGTGATGTGAAAAACTTAGGCCACCCTATTAAAGCCTGTGTGTTGCTGTAACATTTATGGACAAATGGGTATTTAATCTCAGTTGTAACAATAGGACAGCCCAACATTTATTCCCACTTAAAATGGCTGAAATCACACACAGGTGTATCACATCAGGTGCACATGATTAGAACATTACTCATTACTCAGTATTTTGCTTGCCCTATTTAAACTTCAGACATCCAGTTTGGTGTGCTCCTGACTGTTGAAGTGAGAATGAATACCATGGTGAGATTGAAAGAATTGTCTGAGGCTTTCAGAGAGAAGATTGTAGCAGCTTATGAGTCTGGTAAGGGACTGAAAAAGATCTCAAAATAATTTTAAATCAGCCATTCCACTGTCCGGAAAATAGTCTACAAGTGGAAGACTTTCAAACTAACTGCCAACATGCCCAGATCTTTCTGTCTAAGCAAGTTCACCCCGAGAGCAGACTGCAAGATGCTAAAAGTCTCCAAAAACCCTAAAATGTCATCACTGGACCTACGGCAGGCTCTTCCTATGGTTGATGTAAGCGCATGCCTCAATCAGAAAGAGACTGCACAAGTTTAACTTGCATGGGAGGTGTGCAAGAAGGAAACCATCACTCTCTAAGAGAAACTTGGATGCTAGAAAGGATGTAGACAAAGACCAGGACTTCTGGAATAATGTTCTTTGGACTGATAAGTCTAAAACTAAATTATTGGGACACCAGAACAGAGGACATGTCTGGCATAAACGAAATACAGCATTCCAGGAAAAGAACCTCATACCAACCGTGAAGCATGGAGGTGGAAGTGTCACGGTTTGGGGATGATGTGCTGCAGCAGGACCCGGCCAGCTCGCCATCATAGAATCCACCATAAATTCTACTGTGTGTCAGAGGATGTATGATGAACATGTAAGAACATCTGTAAGAAAATTAAAGGCTAAAGCGGAACTGGACCCTGCAACATGACAATGACCCAAAACATACCGGTAAATCCAGGGCGTGGCTGAAAACTAAAAAATGGAGGGTCCTGGAATGGCTAAGTCAAAGCCCAGATCTTAATCTCATTGTTGAGACGCTGAGGGGTGACTTGAAACAGGCTGTACATGCAAGGGCAAGAAACCCCTCAAACATCTCACAGCTGAAAGAAATCTGCATTGAGTAGTGGGGCAAACCTTCCTCAGACCGATGTCAGAGACTGGTAGATAGCAACAAGAAGCATCTCACAGCAGTTATTTCAGCCAAAGGGTTTAACACTAGCTATTAGCGGGTAGGGTGTCCTAACTTTTCCCTGTTGGAATAGACATTTATCTTTTGTTCAATGAGTAAAACAAGATTCTTTATGTTGTTTACCTTTTAAATTAAACCATTCTTTTTCAGAGATAAATAAAAACAAGATAGGACATCAATACGTAAACCTAATAAAAACCCATTTAATGGTGTCCTATTTTTTTCATATAACTATTTCTGCACAACATAAGATTTCCTTAAAAGTACAGTTAAATAAATTAAATGAAGCACCCAATTAAACAAATTAGATGAAAATACAATACTTGGAAACTTATTTAGTGAGGAAAATGATCCAGTGTCATATATCTAAAGGGGTTTTCTTCGTTTTCTGTTGGCCAGTTGGTTTTATTTTAGCTCTTAAAATGAGGTACAGTATTCTGAAATGGTTACGTAAAAGTAGGAAAAAAATCACATATGTACACATGAATGTAAACACACTATATATTTATGTATGAATATATAAATTGATCACGTAGCCTTATTCACATACATTAATCCAAGGTAAGCCGTCTGTTTCAGGCTTTTTATTTGTTTTTAGTCTTCCGGGTTCGTTTCTCACATGGCAACACCACACATGAGCTCCAGAAGCTTCTCATCCAGGTTTGGATGAAACGCTGCTGCTGTGTTGCCTCACACGTTTTCCTCCTTTTCAGAAATGTACATTTTAAGAAACAATTCTCCAGCACTTCTCTCATGAAAAACAAGCTGTGAACACAGTGGAGCACAGCAGAATATCTTACCTCCAGCACTGCTACTACTACTGCTCCTCTCAGTCCAAACAAACTGTGGGAGCGGAGGCCTGGATCTTCTTCGCTAATGTGGGCTTGGAGACCCACAAGTGTGGCATTAGTGCCATCTGCTGGACCACCCAGCCTTCACTATACAACCACGCGATAAATGACTGGCTCAAAATCCCACCAGTATTCCAACAAATCACCCCTGCCTTCACATAGGCTGCTGAGAAGCAGCTCTCATCACCAGAACATTAGCAGATAATGAGGATCCCCTAGTGGTGTGCGATACTACAATATTTAATAATAACAATAACAATAGAACAATTACAAAACGCTTTTTCTTAAATAAAGTGCACAAAATTATCACTTCAAACTACAATACAAAGATAAAACAAAAGTTCTCCCCTTCATTGTGCTTCTTTTCAGGGTTTTACATCACAATAAAAAAACAATTTGTGAAAATAGAATAAATAAAGTGTATACAACTAAATAACCCCCAAAGCCTTGAGTTGGGAGTCTGGATCTGTCGGGGTCAGGGGGATTTCTCTCCTCCTTTCTCTCTGTTTCTGTAGCTCGGTGGTTTCTTTCCTATATTTTCATATGCTTATATACATTTGTTGTTTCCACTGTATCTTCCAGCCTTTTGCAAATTAGACAGATCGGTGTTGTTTAACTTTCGGCCTGAAAATATCGCCACAGGGCGCTCCGCTTCATCTTTGCCATTCCAGTGCTCTATTGTGTGTGCGTGCTCTGCTCCGTCTCTGCTGATGTGTGGGGGGCCAGTTAACTCATTTGGGGGCGAAGAAAAAAATGTATTGGATGGACAGAGCATACATCGGGGGGGCAGGGCTTGTCCCTGGGGGGGCATTGCCCCCCCCCCCCGTAGACCCCTCCACGGTGTGCGCGGGCTTTGGTCCGTCTTTGCGTGCGTAATATAAGAACGAACTTTACCTCGAGTGAAATTATTTTGTCATGAACATGCTCAGCGCAATAAGAGGAATAAAGATAAGACAATAAAAGTTTAAAACAGTGTGTGTGTGTTTGTATGTCGTCTGCTCCGTCTCTGCTTGTGTGAGTGTGTGTGTGCGTGTGTTGCCCAGTTGACAGGATACACACACAGAAACAGTATGTGCCTCCCCAGAGACAAGCTGTGCTCACCCTGCGAAATGCTCAGCCTGTCCAATGAAAACTCTGAAGAAAAAAACCTCACTGCCTCACTGCCTCCTCCACTATACAGGCATCCTGCTGCTGCTCATTCAGTTTACTTCGCTGCACATTTGGCAGCATGTCCTGAAACTGTTGACCGCATTCTTTAATTAAAACAGCTCTTATTAAAGAGCAAACATCTAGCTGCTGGCTCCATGGTTGGGCCCAGCACCGCTGCTACCAGCAGCACACCGCACTCTCACTCCACTCCCTGAACAATACCAGAGCTGGACTGGCCATCGGGCATACCAGGCATTTGCCCGGCGGGCTAATGGCAATTTTGGGCCGGCCAGGTAATTTTGAGCCGGCGTGGAATCAGAGGTCCCCGACCACTGGGCTGTGGACTGGTATCAGTTCATAAGTCATTTGGTCACACAGAAAGACGGAACACAAATATTTTATTTATTGTCAGAGTCTGAAAGATCTTTTATTAAAAAAAAAAAACCTCATCTCAATCATGTGATAAGGTACATCAAAACTTTAGTCCACAAGCTAGCAAAAAGTATTTAAAAACAATTGCAATTTGTTTTTTGTTGTATTTGTACCGGTCCATGAAAATATTGTTTACATGAAACATGTCCATGGCGCAAAAAAGGTTGGGGGCCGCTGCTGTAGATAATAACCAGGTTAAATACTGGAAACTGTTCTCCTCATGAATACAATGAGCCACTTTTCTGTTCATGTTCTCATATGTTGTATACATTCGACTTTATTGATATTTACCTTGTAAATGTAGTTCTATATTTCTTCACAAAATGATAGAAGTTCCATAGCCTCTGTTAGCTTTTATAAGTTATATAAAACTAAGTTATATTTCAACATCATGCCGGTCGAGGAGTAGTTAGTTGTTAGCCATGGATGTAGCGCACAGAGGAGAATCATCCAACACAGAATGCCATCAACGTCACTTCAGTTGTGGAACTGTTGGCTCAAAATCCTCAGTTTGGTAGGGATGGACAAACATGACAAATCTCTAAGCAGAGAAATACCAACAGCTGCATCGGAAGCCACACAAAACAAGTAGAATTCAACCGGCTTACAAATGAAAACAACAATAGTAGTAAGGACAATACAAACTATTTTAAATTGTTGTAAACCACAAAAAACCTCGGAAAAGGAGAAGTGACGTACAGACCACACCAGCATCCTTTCCAATGTTTGTGTCAAGAATGCAAGATTAAGAATGCAGTTCGTCCCCTTAACAATAAATCTACAGGTACAAATGTAAAAATGACTTGTTAACAAAAGTCTCTGAAGTGTTTAAAGAATGTAGTGTAAATAAATGACTCACATCTATCATGATTCAGGGGTTAACTGCTTCCATTCCCAAACAAACTGTTGGCAACTGGCATCCAATTTGTTAACGCAGTAAGGGCTACAAGATATTTGCATTATTACTGACTAATACTCAAGTTTGTTCTAAACTCGCAGTCGGGTGTCGTGGCAAAAAGACACATTACAAATACTTTCAGGCTAGTCTTGGACATTTTGTAAAAAACAATATTAAAAGCCTTTAAAATAATTACTTTTGTTCTGTTAAATTTAGGGGTGGTACATCCCCAGATTTAATCTGAGGCATTAGAAAATGATTTTAAAGAGTGCTATAATGATCCCGGCACCCATGGTAGAATGTGTAAATATGTGTGCTGTCTAAATTAAAGCTCTGCAGCAGATGGTGGTGGCCTAGTGGGTAGGATACTTGCCCCTAGACCAAGAGGTTATGGCTTCAAATCCTACCTTCAGCATACTGCCACTGGGTTCCTGAGCAAACCGTGGAGGATGGCTGTCCTATGAAATTTTTTGTTTACAATATAATTGAAACTGCAGACGTACTCAGTTTGACAAAGTATTGAATTCGATCCCCCATGTAGACAAAACACTTGTTCAAAATATAAGCATTCATACCTCTAACCATCTATTACCCGCATTCCAAATGTATGGTGTAAACTTCTTGGATAAATGTAACTCTAACAAATTGATGCGTTGGCATCTAACCAACCATATATTTCCAGTGCGACCAAACAGAAACTCTATTATTCCTTTGTTTTCTGACTCAGAGGTTAAAAAGTGGAGAACCAACTACCTCACATACCCCTTAAGTCCAAAAGCTGAAGAAGTTCATTTTAAAATACTCAATAATATTTTTCCATTAAGACAAAAATTCAGCTTGGACAATAACAGCAGTACTTTTTGCGACAATGATACTGAAACAACAGATCATCTTTTTTTCTATTGTGTGCAATCTTTTGGGAGGACCTAAAAGACTGGACTCAACAAAACTTTGTCCTACCTCATCTCCTAAAAAGAGAAGATATAATATTTGGAACCACTGTCAGAGACAGAAGAACTGACATTACATTTAATAACCTGCTGATCCACTCCAAATTCTTCATTTACATCCGTAAATAGGGAAGTAGAAAACCCAATTTTTCAGCTTTTAAAAGATAGCTAAGGAACAACCACCTGAGCGCTTTAAGACTGATGAAAAGTAAATATGGTGAACACCTCCTTGATGCTTAAAAATATTTGATGAGAACTAATGCCCCTATGTCCTTTGTTTCTTTCTGCTGACTTCTGACTCATTTATTATTTCCATTTTATACCACACCTATTGTTCTGTGTGCCTTAATGTGTGATGTTTCTTTTTCTCGTGAACACATGCTACATGGTTCTGTACAAATATTCAATGTGTTTAATAAAAAAAGGGGTTCCTGAGCAAGACCCTTAACCCCAAGTTGCTCCAGGGAGACTGCTCCCTGTAGATGAAGATAATATTTATTTTATTTGGAGGAAGCAATATATTGCCTTTCCTTCTAAATAAATGCATCCGTCCATCCGTCCATCCGTCCATCCGTCCATCCATCCATCCATCCATCGTCTTGTCTACATATCTCACAGTTATTTGGGTATTTTTACATGTTTTTTAAGTTTCTATAACGTTACTTCTACGGGACACAGGCACTCCAGACAAGGCTCGGGATGACACCTGAAGCCTTGTGATTCAGCAAAAAATGGCGTAGCTTTCATGAAAGGAGTTGTTTTGCTGTGTTACAACCATTTATGAAAGATCCATGCCACTGGAGTTCTAATACCATCTTATACCATGACACCAGTATAATTTTAAGAAATACCGCGGCATGCGCTGCGCTTTGCTCTGAAACCCATTATTTTCTATGGCTTGCGCAGCGCAAGAGCGGCTTCGCGCTGCACTGTGCTCGGCGGCCTTGTGCGCGTACCGCAGTCAAAGTTGAAATTTGTTGAACTATGACCGCTGCGCACCATGATGCATTTTCGCGCGACCAATAGAATCAAGCATCGAAGCGGGCTAGTGTTCGATCTGCCCCTTCGAAACACACACACACGAAGCAGGTATGGAGGAAAAACTGATCTTAGCAGTCTCTGAGTGTCCAGAGATCTTCAACACAACATTATTTAAATAACACTTATTTATTTATTCATGTTCATGATTGATGTTCATTGTTGAAAGAAATTAGTACATTATTTTTTAATATTTTGATTATTTATTAAGATGTAATGTGCATCAGCAACAACATTATTATTATTATTTAACGGTGATGTAGCAGACAATACATGTTGCATTCTTCTCGTGAAATGATTTTTACCAACTTAGTTGAGATCGAAATGAGATTACATACAGTAGGGATGAACTTCCTTTAACTATGCATGCTTCACCAGCCCTTTATGAGTAAGTAAGTGGCTCTTAAAAAAGCCTTTGTTTTATTGTGAAGAGGATGAGCAGCAGCAGCAAGTGGGGGTTGCATATCAGGCTGTAGTGTACTGCCAGGGCATCCCTCCAGCGGCTGAGGAGAAGTAGCCTCCCGTACAGCTATGGCCTCTTGGGTGGAGTTAGTGATCTTAGTGATGCTAGCTCCTGCTCTACTTAGCAGGCTGTCGAACTGCTCCATGATGAGTCGAAAGTACACCTGGAACCGGTCGCTGTGACAACGGAGCTCCTTTACCAGCCTGAATTCCCCAAGCTGCTCTCTGTATAGGAGGGTCTCATGCACCCACAGCCTATTCTTTCTTCATGCTAACAGAGCTAGTGCTAGTGCTAGGGCCGGGACAACAACAAAACAGGAGAGTTTAGAAAACCACACCTACTTTTTGCACCTTGAGTGCAGCTCGCTGTTTTTAGAGAGGAAGCACAAGCCTCGCGGCGAGCACAGCGCATGCCGCGTTCGGTCTGAAAGCGACCATGTTTCCAGATTGCAAGTGCTCATTGGAATTAAAGTTCGAGGCAGCGGGAGCCGACAAAAGTCAGTGATTCTCAACATGTTGTATATTGCACCCCTTTATCTAAAGTTACATCTGGTTTTTATGAAAATAATTTCATTGCAGACTTAGATTAGAATAATTAAACAACCATAGACCTTCAGTCACGTAATCCCATATAATTAATTTACTGTTGTCTTTGACATCTTCAAAACATGCACCTGCACTCTGAACTTTACACTCTGTGAAAAAGATGCCTGTTTCTGCTCTCAAGTAATGTCTGGCTCTTGACCCTCTTCCAGTGACCACGCTTTTGTTTGTTCACAGCTTTACTAAAAAACCTAACCTCTATCTGTTCATTACAATTGTTTATTTAATGATCTTAATGACCTTTTAATGATCATGTGCAGACTGCAAAGTAAACTACATCCAGTAGTAATAAGACATTTTTCTCAGACATGGTGTGTTGAAGGAACTGTGCGATGAATGCTCCAAGCAGTCTTGACCAACAGGTTGGGCAGGAAAAGGTCACAAGAAGCGCTTCAGGGATACCAGAATACAAACTTGCTTATTCGGTAGGTTTCTCTTAATACACTGTATATCTCATATCATAATTTTATTATTTTTATTCAAACCCCATTTCAAAAAAGCTGGGCCACTGTAAAATGTAAATAAAAACAGAATACAGCGGTTTGCAATTCTCAAATTTATATTTTATTCACAATAGAACAGGACCCATATAAAATGTTTAAACTGAAAATGTAACCATTTTAAAAAGAGAGAGTAAGGAATGTAATAGCAGTAACACATTTTAAAAAGTCTGGACAGGCCAAGTTTACTACTGTATAGCATCTTCTCTTCCTTCCTGCAAACATCTGGGAACCGAAGAGACCAGAAGTAGCACGTAAAAGTCATCCCGTTCTTGAGACTGAAATAGAAAAAATGAACTTTTTCCCTGAAAAAGTAATTGTCTGGATTGTCCAAACAGTTTTCCACTTTGGCTCAGTCCATTTTAAATGAGCTTTGGCCCAGAGAAGATGGTAGCATTACTAGATCATGTTCACATGTTGCTTCTTTTTTGATAGACAGTACTTTAACCTGTATTTGTGGAAGACACACTAAACTATGTTCACTGACAGTGATTTCTGGAAGGGTTCCTTCGCCCATACAATGATTTTCATGTCAGAATAATTTCTGATTTTGTGAAAGTGACCATTCTGTCATATACATGAACAGCATGAAATTCTTCCTCTGTATTTAACCCTTTCAACAAGTGAAGCAGCAGGTGAAGAGGTATTTTACTGGCTTGACATAATTATATGGGTTTTAAGGTGTTTTCACACTTGGTTTCAGCATTAGTCAGCATTTTTTGTGTATATGTGAACACCCCCAACGAACTCAGACCCCTCTAAAACGAACCAAACTGAGACCACCTCAGGAGATGGTCTCAGTCGGTTCGCTTTCAGTCAGCAGCATGGTTCGGTTAAACTCACGCGTTATGAACACAAAGCGCTCCGGGTTCGCTTTAATAGTTTTTGCCCTCTAGGCTTGCCGTAGGTAGATGACATGGTACAGCCCCGGGAAAGGGGACCATATATGTCTATGCGGGAAACAGACAACAAAGAAATAAACTAATAAATACAAATAAATGAATAAATTATAATAATAAAAAATAAAAATCCAATAAATAAAAAAATAAAGGGAGCTAGAGATTCTTGTCAAGATCAAGTTTCTCTACCCATTTGCACAGCCTCAAGGCATTCTTGCTCTCCATCCGTTGAAGCATGATAGTAGCATAGTTATTTGTGGAAAATGTAGAAGTTTTGGAGAGCTTTTAACCACCTACTCTTATGGAGAAAAAAATACCCAAAACTGGGGAACGTGAAGAGACAGCGGCAGCAGGTTGGACGTGGACCTAAAGTGTGAACAGAAAATGGACTGGGACCCCATCTGAGCTGAAGTGGACCAGAAAGAGAACCAAGTTCCTTTTCAAACAAACTCTCACTGTGAACATAAAAAGAACTCCCTTTCTGTTGGTCCACTTTTTGGACCACTTCTAGAGGACTGAGTTTGGTTCCTTTAATGTTCCTTTAATGTTTAAAAAACTTTTCATGAATTTGTTACGGATTTTGTACATGTACATTTCACCAACAAGTCTTCACTCATTGGAAACTGATCAATAAATGTATTTTATTCGCTCTACAACACACCTGGAATAGCAGGTAGTATACTGATAAAGAAAAATTTGTAAAGGAATGGATGGAACATGGAATATGATCTATTGATCATCTAATGAATGTCAGAGGCAGTGTTTTGGACCGCAGTGAGTTAAATACAACGTAATATGTACTAGCAGGGAATTGTGCAGTTAAAGAGCCTTAATGTATATGTTGGTTGTACCTAGACTGATCCTGTTGTTCACTTAAGGTTGTTTTTTCTTATCCGAGAACCTCACCACGCAATGTTCTCTCTCACCGCTAAAAAGCACACATTGAAGGAATGGACCACCGTGGACTCTTAAGAGACTTGGATGTAGATACCTTGCTTTTGCTATGCAAACCAAAGGAAGTGAGGTACATTTTAAAATGACATTGTATGTCAATAATGACAAAGCTCCCGACTGTTAGAATTTAATACTTATTTAACAATTGCCACAAAACAAAAACCTGACGTTTTCTAGTGATATGCATAATTAATTTCAGTTAGCTGTTCCTGACTGGGCTGCTGTATAATAATATAGCACTCGCTTTTAACATATAAAATTTTGTTCGATTGTGTTGTGCAATAAAAACCCCTTCAGCATTTGGACATCATTAGTATCAATACAACAAGGCCTTCTATTTTTTTGACACACCTATACAGTTATGGTTTTGCCCACTAAGGGCTGATACACTTGTGTGATTATGGGTTTTGCCCATTAAGGGCAGACATATGGGTGGTAACGCTGAACTTGCAATACGAAGAATAGGGGGGATTTGAAGGAGACTGGAAGCTGGGTAACATGGCGGTACCCTAAATACAGACATCAGCAAAAACACTTCTCCTGCCTTCCAAAAATGCAGTGTGTACACTCCTTATTGTAAGCATCTTTGGAATTTAAAAAAGAGCTTTATATGTACTTATTATTAAAACATCAGGTTTGACTGTTCTACCTTATATGTTACATAGTGCACGTTTTAATATCAAGCCGTCTTGACAATATTCTAAACATTCGAAATATTCTATTATTCTCATTTCTCTCACAATGCCAGAATGGCCCAAAATTTATCACATGTTCCACCAACACTCTGGAGATATGGTGCCACTGCTCTCTCATGCTTAAGTCATGAATCATAAAGGAACTAGTCAGTGACATACTGAAACACTGATTGGAAATGGTCACTTGATTCTCCTGTTTGATACTGACCTCGAAACAGTGTTTCGGGACAGAGGAGTTACCAGGGTCTTGGAGCGTTCTAAAACATATTTCAAATTTACCATCACTACCGTTCTCTCAACAGCTTCAAGGCTTTACTTGAATGTTGTTGTGTCTTGTTCCCACTACGCGACTGCAGATGACGCTACAGCACAGTTGAAAGAGTTAGTACAGGTAGGTGTAAGCACAAGAGATGGAGGAGAAGAAGAAAAAGAAAGGTGGACGTATGTTACATGTACAGCAGTATCATGTTTTTATTAAACACCACAAATCAGAACTGGTGGTATCCATGATCATCCTTTAATACCTATTAAAGGGATTCATGTTAAAAAATAAGTTGTGGATACTTATATATTGTAACATATGGATGTATCAATATTTTGAAGGATTCTACCATCTAAAGTGGAAGTCCTCCACCCAGCATATTCTCTGCAATACATTTAATTACAATTCATTACATTTCCCAACAACAGTAAAGATGCTAAACATTAAAGATAATAAATCAAAATGAGTAACCATAATGAAAATAATACAGAGATATAAATCACACACGTAAGGATATTTTGCTTTGAAATACTGACACCTGCTTCAGTGTTTTTCAGTCACTCAATGGCCAGATGTTTGTGACGATCACACTTATATAAGAATGGACATCCCATTCCAATACCATGGGCATTAATAGGGGGGTCCCCCTTCTTTGTGGCAATAATGTCTGCCATTCTTCTTGGATGGCTTTCTACAAGATTTTGGAGTGTCTATGGGAATTTCTGCGCATTAAGCCAAAACAGGGACAAGTTCATGCGGGAACAGGAAGGGACCTTCCCCAAATTGTTGCCATAATATTAGAAGTATATAACTGCGTAAAATGTCATTTTTTTTATGTAGCTTTAACATCACCCTTTACTGGAACTAAGGTATTGATCCCAAACCCTGGAAAACATCTCCAAGCCTTTATCATTCCTCCACGAAATTATACTGTTGGCACGCTACATTCTCTTAGGTAGCGTTTTCCTGCAGTTTGCCCAGATTCATTCATCTGCCACTCCAGAGAACACATTTCCATTGCTCCCGAGCCCAGTGTCAGCTTGCTTTACACCAAGCATTTCAGGTACAGTTCTTGTGCTGATGTTACTTGCAGAAGCTACTTTGAATTTTGTAGTAAAGAATACAACAAATGATACTGACAGTCCTTAGCATTCGGCAGCCCTACTCTGATAGCTGGCTGGTGTACAGCGTTGTGGCTTTGCTGTCGTTGCTCTTAGATACATCCATTTCCCAAGGTGACTGAGGCAGATCAAACATTTTACATCTAATAGAGCTAACATATTGATTAGTTCAATCCCTTATAGCTTCCTGAAAGTCACTGATTTCTGCCCCACTCCTAATGCATTTGTGTTTTTTTAAACTAGAGAGATAAGTGAAATTCTTCCCACACTGTGAGCAAAAATACGGCTTTCCCCCTGTATGAGTGCGCTGGTGTATTTGGAGAGAACGCTGTTCATTATAACTTTTTCCACATTCTGTACAGTGATGAGGTTTCTCTCCCGTGTGAATATGTTGGTGGCGCTCGAGATGACTCTGTTCATAAAAACTCTTTCCACACTCTGTACAGTGATATGGTTTCTCTCCCGTGTGCATGCACCGGTGTTTTCTTAAAGCACTTGATTCTTTAAAACTCCTTCCACACTCCCAGCAGTAATACGGTTTCACTCCTGTGTGAATGCGTTGGTGACAAAGAAGATTACTGTGTTGATTAAAATTCTTTCCACACTCGGTACAGTGATAGGGGTTCTCTCCTGTGTGAATGCGCTGGTGTCTTTTGAGATGACTCTGGGAATTAAAACTCTTTCCACAATCCGTGCAGTGATAGGGTTTCTCTCCTGTGTGAATGCGCTGGTGTGTTTGGAGATGACTTTGTCGACTAAAACTTTTGCTACATTCTGAGCACTGATACGGCTTCAGTCCTGTGTGAACACGTTGGTGGCATTGGAGATGATACTGCCGAGCAAAACTTATACCACACTCAGAGCAGTGATATGGTTTCTCTCCTGTGTGAGTGCGATGGTGTGTTTTGAGATGACTATGGTTATTAAAACTCTTCCCACACACTGCACAGTGATAGGGGTTCTCTCCTGTGTGAATGCGCTGGTGTCTTTTGAGATGACTCTGGCAATTAAAACTCTTTCCACAATCCGTGCAGCCGTAGGGTTTCTCTCCAGTGTGAATGCGCTGGTGTGTTTGGAGAGAACTTTGTCGACTAAAACTCTTCCCACACTCTGAGCACTGATACGGCTTCAGTCCTGTGTGAACACGTTGGTGGCACTGGAGATGATGCTGCCGATTAAAACTCTTACCACACTCAGAGCAGTGAAAAGGTTTCTCTCCTGTGTGAATGCGCTGGTGTTCTTTCAAATGACTTTTTACCCTGAAGAACCTCCCACACTCTGTACACTTATGTGGTTTCTCTCCCATGTGAAGGCACTGGTGGGTTTGGAGATCAATCTGTTGACTAAAACTCTTCCCACATTCAGAACACCGGTGAATTCCATCAGTGCTTTCAGTTTTTTGTGCTCGTCTACAAGAGGTTTTATTTTGGAGAGTACGAGAGCTTCTTCTGGCTGCCATGTCATCATATATATGCCGTTTAGATTTCAGGAGGGTGGTGTATTCATTCTGCTGGCACCTCCTGATGTGTGAAGGCAAATTTAAGCAGTACAGGAAGGCAGATACACAGAGCAGGAGAAGACATGCACAGGGAAGTGTTTCATTCCTGGAGGAGATAAAGAAAGAAAAACAAAGAGTCGCTGTATCACATCAGGTGCCCATGATTAGAACATTACTCATTATTTTGAAGGAGGCTTGCCCTATTCAAACTTCAGACATCCAGTTTGGTGTGTGCTCCTGGCTGTTGAAGTTAGAGTGAACACCATGGTGAGACTGAAAGAGCTGTCTGAGGCCTTTAGAAAGAAGTCTGTAGCAGCGTCTGGTAAGGGACTAAAGAACATCTCACAATAATTTGAAATCGGCCATTCCACTGTCTGGAAAATAGTCTACAAGTGAAGGATTTTCAAAACAACTGCCAACATGCCCATGTCTGTCTGTCCAAGCAAAAGAACCTCATACCAGCTGTGAAGCATGGAGGTGGAAGTGTCACGTTTTGGGGATGTTGTGCTGCAGCAGGACCCGGCCAGCTCGCCATCACAGAATCCATCATGAATTCTACCGTGTATCAGAGTGTGTATGATGAACATGTAAGAACATCTGTAACAAAATTAAAAGATGAAGGCGGACTGGACCCTGCAACATGACAATGACCCAAAACATACTAGTAAATCCAGGGCCTGGCTGAAAACTAAGAAATGGAGAGTCCTGGAATGGCCGAGTCAAAGCCCAGATCTTAATCCCGTTGAGATCCTGTGGGGTGACTTGAAACAGGCTGTATTTGCAAGACACCCCTCAAACATCTCACAGCTGAAAGAAATCTGCATTGAGGAGTGGGGCAAACCATTAGGCTGATGTCAGAGACTGGTAGATGGCTACAAAAAGCGTCTCACTGCAGTTATTTCAGCCAAAGTATGAAACACTAGCTATTAGTGGGTAGGGTGTCCTAACTTTTTCCTGTTAGAATACATTTTTGTTTATCTTTTGTTTAATGAGTAAAACAAGGTCATTTTTGTTGTTTACCTTTAAAGGTAAACCATTATTTTTCAGAGATAAATTAAAATTAGACATCAATAATGTGAACACTTAATAAAAAAACTGATTTAATGGGGTGTCCTAATTTTTTCAAATGACTGTATTTCTGCATGACATAAAAGATTTCCTTAAAAGTACAGTTAAATAAATTAAAGGAAAAACCCAATTAAACCAATTAGATGAAAATATAAAACTTATTTAGTGAGGAAAATGATCCAGTGTCACATATCTAAAGGGGTTTTCCTCATGTTCTATTGGCCAGTTGGTTTTATTTTAGTTCTTAAAATGAGGTACAATATTCTGAAATGGATACTTAAAAGTAGAAGAAAATTCACATAAATACACATGAATGTAAACACTATGTATGTATGAATCAGTGGCTGCTGCTAGTCTTTCAAACAAGAGAAGCTCATTTTAGGCCTACACCATGAAATTCGTTAAATTATTTGTACATAAATTCTGCCCTCTTCCTTTTTCAGAAAATGGTTTGTGACCCTGTCGTACTTCATCCACCTGCCATGCTATAAAAGGAGCCATCTGAATACTTTGATATGATCAGAAACAGTGGCTGCAACAGCAGAGATCAAGTCATTTTGGATAGAGTGGAACATACCAGAAAACACAGCTGATGACTGAAACTGTGTGGCCAAGACAGAGTCATATTTAGCTCATGTTTCTGTAAATCCCCTGTAATTCCCAGTATTTGCTGATTCACTGCTCCCATCAT
>JBBPCX010072774.1:0-32378 GCA_037974365.1 Hydrocynus forskahlii
GAGTGGGGCCAAGTAAAATATTTTATTTCAAATTTTATTTTATATTGTGCATTGTTTGAATGCTAAATAAATATTTGCATAGTTTTAACAGATTTATTCTTTTAATAATTTAATAATAATAATTTCTTTCGGTTTTCGGCAAAGTATTTCCTCATTTTCGGTTTTCGGTTTCGGTTCAAAAAAATCATTGCGGTGCATCCCTAATTTATTCTCATAGTTTATTTCAACACAAACAAACTGAATAAGCTTATTTGTCTGAACATTAGCTAAATGTTGGCGTCCACACCTCACATTTTGTATTAAAACAACATAAAAAATATTTCATTCACCTGCTTCTGCATTTTGTATTTCTGTATGCATTTCTTTCTAGTGTATCTCACATTATTAACTGAAACTTGAATGCTGTCAAAACAAAACAATGCAACTACAAATACACAGATATTGGTAGTTATTCACTTGTCATTTTGTTATCTGTCCACATGCCACTGTATCATTTCACAAGAGTATTCACATGTCCAGTTGTATGTGTGACACATATTCAGTCTTTTTCAGTTAGTGAGATGACTGGCACTGCATGGAATCAACAGGAGAGGTGTATGGTGGAGTGTAGCCACTTAGGTTCACTCTTATGGAGTCTTTTAAATGTTCATCTGTCAATTTTGTTCTGAGCTTTGATTTCATGACATTCATGTCAGAAAAGGCTGACTCACAGAGGTATGTAGACCCAAACAAAGCAGACATTTTCGGAGCTGCTTGGTGCAGATTCTTATAGTTACCTGGCTCTACTAAGCTCCAGAAATGCTGAGAATGCTGCTGAGAGCTGTCCATATCCATGAAGGGGTTGGCCATAATTGTCACACAGGGCTCAAGTTTCTCAAAGTTACTGAATCTGTCTGCAACCTCCTGTTCAAGCCTTGACAAGAGGTCACGGTACTTGGAAACATTTAAAGCGCTGGCTGCACCCGTGTGACTTTCCAACACCTTTGAGACAGAAGGGAAGTGCTGAAACCTTTTGTTTTTCACTTGCTGAATGTACAATGACAGTTTTGCACTGAACGCCTTAACAGCACTGATCATGTCAGATATTCAGGTAGTTAATTTTCTGTTACATCTGTCAGAAAAGCACGATCAAGTAGCTACTCTGCATCAGATAATAGGCTGGTGTCCTCCTCCCTCGTTTCCATAAAAGCCTTGATTTCACCCAGCAAGGAAAGAAATTGCTGTAGTATCTTACCCTGACTGAGCCATCTGACTTCAGTGTGGAGGAGGAGATCCCCGTACTCTGCAGAGCATTGCTCCAGGAACAGCTTGAAGCTCCGGCGTTGCTTTGCCTTTGCTCGAATGGAGTTAATGATCTTAACAACAGGCGCCATGACATGGTCAATGACATAGCCTGTTGATGAATGATGCAATGATAATTCAAAAACTTAGGAAAGTCCTGGTCTGCTTTGCAGTGCGCAATAAATCCTGAGAGACGACCCGTCATAGCAGGTGCTCCCGTCAGTTGTCACAGACACCAACTTTTTCTATAAAGTAGTCTTTCACTGCGTTATAAATATCAACTCCCTTGGTTGTAGTTTTCAGTGGAAGTAAGGTAAACAATTCTTTGGTGGAAAAGTCATCAAACACCATCCGAATGAACACAGCAAGCTGGGCTGTATCACTGGAGTCAACAGACTCATTACACTGAATTGAAAACCATTTGCACCTGTTCATGTCCGATTCCAGCTGTTTTGCCGCCTCCGCAGACAGTGCAGACACTCTCCTTGCCACTGTATTTGCACCAAGTTGTACATCAGCAATAGCAGATCAAATTTCTGTAGTACTTTTATGGTCCCTGAATAATGTTTCAGCCACCGCGGTCATAGCCTCCTTTACAATCCCACCAGCGGTGAAGGGATTTTTGTGCTTCGTTAAGATGTGCGCTACTTTAAATGAGGCCTCTGTTGCTGCATTGGCCTTCTTTGTGGGTTTGGTGAACAGAGACTGTTATCTTTCAAGCGTTGCTTTCAGCTCCTTTATCATCTCCTTTCGTAGATTGCTACCTTGCAACCTTGGTGAAATGGTGCTCCATGTTACATCTTTTACCGACTGACACCCTTGTCCCGCAGAGCCGACATACACACTTGTCATTTACATCTGTGAAACAACTCTGTTTCCCACTCTTCATGAAAATAGTATGTTTTCAGCCTCTTATTGGTATGGCTACCTGCCGCAGTCATGGTTGCTGTCCATCTCACATCATCACCCCTGACTCATTAAGCTTGACAACTGTTTGATTGACAACTAATGGGCAAATAATGATTTAGTGTAAGAAGGGGGCGGATATGATTGGATATACATGCAAGTTGGTTTTCCGAGTGACTAATCAAATTGGACTGGTCAAGTATTCAAATGTATGTAGATTCGTTAACCCTTCGGCAAGCTACTTGGAGAGGGGCTGCGAGCTACTGGTAGACCCCTGCTCTAGAGTGTCCTGTTCTGTTGCCAATGGTTTTCTATGTACTTTGCACAAACAATGGGTCATGAGCATAAAGTAGCTGAACTCACTTAGAAGGGGTTTTTGGATACTTTTGGACATAGTCTTCATCAGAATTAGTGTATGCTGGGAGCAACAGTCCCAGACAGAAGATTGGACATGCTTGACAGAACACGCGATTTAAATAAAAAAAAAAAAAAAAGGTCACAAACATTGTGTCATTCTAGTTATGTGTGCCTCGTTAAAAGTTAATGAGCGGAAGAGGTCTCCTGTTCATGTGTTTGAGCCAGTCAGCTATGCTGTGATGAGGCGGACGAATAAAAACAGCCGTTATTTGGCCGTGGCCATGCTACTCCTTTGATTTTAGTGATGTCTCCACTACTTCATTCATCTCAGATGTGGGAAAACTCTTCTACACGTGTGTCCGCAGTCATTCGGCTGGTGCTGTCTTCAACGGATTCATGAGGGTAAACATGTCTCCGTAATGCCCTTAATGTGTCACATTCTCACTAGCAGCAAAACAAAGGCGTGACAGCATTGTGAGCGATGCCTGAGCATTTTTCAAAAGTGGAAAGAAAAATGAGGGATCTGTGCCTCCAAATGGCACAGCCTACCAAGAATTCATCACAGCATCTATCACGCCACGTGAGCGTGAAGAAGCACCTCGCTTCACACAGTCCAGCAAGGTAGAAATACAGACAAACCCAGTGAAAGACTGCATACCCTGCACCTCTACAGGAGGTTCCTCCCACTGAGCCCTCCAATCTGCTCAAACACACCGCATTCCATCAGCTCAGAGCACCGCTACCCAAAATAGACCAGCGCTGGCCCTTCTCACCTACACGTCTTCTCTTAGGGGTGGATGATACGAAATTGTCTTTACAATGTGAAATCACACATCTCAAGGCTTAGAAGTTAGCCATTATTTCCAGTGATGATAAAAAACATTCAAGCACTTGAACTTAATCTCTTTTGACTGACACATTCTTTCAAAAGCGCAGATTATAAACACCACAAGCAGGAGAGGAGTTATTTTATCATGGTTTGAATTTGATGAAAAGGTACTGCTGTGTTTACTGACGCCACGAGCGATCCTGCAGAATTATCAGCAGAAATCCCGCCAGCAAAGCACAGATCCTGCATTTGATTTAAAACGAGAGAGAAATGATAAAACCCCGAGATTTGAATGATTGGGGCTCCTCAGCAAAACAGCTGTCAAAGCACTGGCCATATCTTCTGGAGATTGTGAGTTAAATCCCGATTGATGCTATAGCCAACTGAGATTGTTGGTCAAAAAAAGAGTGCAATTGGCCTTGCTCCTTCTGAGTGGGTAGAATTTCCCCGATCAGTGAAGGCTTCTGCTAGCTTGTGTAACAGAATTGGCAGTGTTCTGCTCTGAGTACGCAGATCCGAAGCATTAGCAGCAGTGGCACTGGAGTAGCACATTATAAGTCTCAGAAGGAGCCCCTTCACCCTCACACTGTTGTAATCATCATATCATTGGGGGAGTCCTAGCAAGCAGGTGGAATTGGACATGACTAAA
Source organism: Hydrocynus forskahlii (assembly GCA_037974365.1). NCBI lineage: Eukaryota > Metazoa > Chordata > Actinopteri > Characiformes > Alestidae > Hydrocynus > Hydrocynus forskahlii. The sequence goes on from JBBPCX010072774.1 coordinate 4,023, forward strand.
AATAGGGAGAACCTAACATTTAATAAATGCATTGTTACATGCTTGAATATCAGCGTGTATAGACGCAGCTAACCTGAAAAAAGCAACAACAGCAGCAATAAAACTAAACTTTGCACTAATTTCCAAATGTAGTCAGGGTGAGGAAAAGAAATCAACTGAGACTTGTTTGCTTCTTTAGTTCTGAACTGGAACTACAAGGCTAATTTAACTGTCAAGTAAAGGAAGACTGTGTCAGCACCCCCCCCCTAAAAAAAATAAATAAATTGTGACATACACTTCTACTATATTAGTCTTGTATATACAGTGTCTTTTATTTATATCGGCTGTTTTAAAAAGCCAATTTACTACTTTTTTCTACTTTATTGCTTTCCCTGGCATGCACTTAAGTCTGTATGTACCAAAATGGTTGAAATTCATTTTTACATTACCATTTTCCAGCCTTTCTTTAACCCTTCTAACTTAAACAAGCTGTTTTTCTTTGTGTTCTGACTGCCTGCCCTGTATCATTCAAACAGCTGTTTGGACTGAAACACCCCTTCAACTTGAATGAGTAGGGCTGGACTACTTTATGCTGAACAGATGGACATATATAAATGTGTGAGGATTTATGACATCATACAAACGATGTATTGAAAATGATTGCTATTTTTGGAGCTTAGTTTACATATAAAGGCTGTCTGGACTGAAAAATGTAATGTTTTGAAACTTTAGCAATATTTACATACTGCATCAAATAATTAATCAGAATCAACTAAGGCTATTAGCTGTACAGGAGAAGAACTAAACCCTTCTGACCATGCAAACTGTCAGTAAGCTTCACAGTGTGGAGCCTGGCGTCTTTCTCATTGATTATTTATTGCCAGTTAAAAGTCATTAGTGTGAAACCCTTAAAGGATTGTGAAGGTAATGCGGTCCAACCCCGCTTGACTGCAGTGTCCAGTGATGTCTCTGCTCTGAGGAGCAAATCTGACTTCATTAAGCAGGACTCATAGAATTCACCCAGAGTGAATGTTGCCTTCATGAGGCAGTTTTCTGCAGAGCCACAGCAGGGGCTGTTCTCATGTTTCGGCAGCCGCTTTTCCCAGCAAGGTCGAAGCGCTATGCCGAGTGAGAAACAGATAAAGAAGAGAGAGATCAGAAAAAAAATGAAAAGAAAAAAGTTCTCATACAGAGCCTTAATCAATTTTTTATCCCAGCACATGAAACCACCATCTCTTCTGTGGATCTAATCGAGCTAGAGATGGCCAAAGAAGAGCGATGAAGCGCACCAGTCTGTTATAGCCCCAACACACTGAGACGCACACCAGATGGCCTGCTAAACACATTCCTCCAAAGGTTTTAAGGGAGTGAGGAAGGGGCTGTGCTCCCTACCCAGTTTTTCTCATCAGCTATGAGCCATTTCACAGCACCAAAGCAAAGTTCCTTTTAACCTACAAAGACAAAAAAGCAAGAACAGCTTCGTACTTTCTGTTTCGTCTTTCTCTCCAAATACTTCGGAAAAGACCATTTCTATCACTATAGCACTTTTGAAGTGTTTCCAATACTGAGCTGTTGTGTTCTTGTTACTCATTCCAGTACAAACAGCAGTGGTTTAAGTTATAAATAAATGGTTATTTGGTACACCAGGTACAGCAACATGTACTCACTAGACAAGGTAGGAAAAACTGTAACATATATTCTCAAGCACATCCAATGACAACAACAAGGACAGGGCTACGTATCACAATCAATGAGTGTATATGGCTCTCATTCAGAAGACTCTTCAGTTTTTCTTCTTGTCTTCTTGTTATATGCTGTTGTTAGACATCTGCTTATTACTATAGTCTGTTAATGTACTTAATACTGCCTGCCGTGCTATAAACATTAGGGCTGAAACGACAATTCGAGTAACTCGAATAATTCTACTACAAAAAACGACAAAGGCTTAGTTTAATTTATGTCACCAAAGTCCATCTATTTGAAATGTCTCTGCTATCGTAACACAGCCGATTTGTAGACTACTGCACAGCTCCGGTATCAGTTTCACACGGACTGTTTTAACTGACGCGCGTTTCAAAGATTTAAGACGGGGCGTTTATTTTGCTCTCTATGGAAATGGCGGAAAATGAAGATCTCGGTGCGTTTAAAAGGCAGAAAATGTCTCAAGTGTGGGACCATTTAACAAAGCGTAAGGCGGACAACCTGGTTCAGTGTAGCCGCCGGAGCTGCTCAGCGTCTTAGCATGTTTGTACTGTTTTAGTCGCTAATTATAACTTAATAGTGAGTCAACTTAACGTTTTGGACGATTGTTAAACTATTTCCATTGGTCTACAGTGTCATCAGCCCACAGACGAGAGACGACTGGTCCGACAAACGGTAAGTTTCACTCTGGAGTTTGGTGAGCGCCTTCATGTTTAGTTCAGTCCCTCTCTCCGTCACTAGCACTAGCGTAAAGTTTACTTTTGTGAAGAGTCCGTTAGTTACGTATCTGACGGAGAAGGTTTAAGAGTTATAGAAGCGCATCTGGACATGAACTGGGGATAGGAGACGAGAGTCAGGTGTGCTGCTAGCCAGTCCGGGTGCCTTGGGGGAAGACAGCTCGCCCCAGACTCCGACTGTAGAGCCCCTGCAGCACGGCAACTGGGGGAGGTTTTTGGCTAATAACTCCAGATCCCGTGGGCTAGAATGGAGAAACAGAGCTCGTTGGAAAGGTCTCACTGAGACCTAGCAGCCCTGTCAGCCTGTGGAGTTTGAAGTGTCTGAGTGCTTGCCCCGCAGAGCAACGCGGTTCGGAAAGTCTGTGCTCATTTTAAGAGGCCTTTAATGTTGCATAACACACTATTGATATAGTTGTTTAAAAACACAAAAGTATGATTTATCCGATTACTCGATTAATCGTTAAAAAATCGACAGAATACTCGATTCCAAAAATATTCGATAGTTGCAGCCCTAATAAACATATCACACTAGTATCTGGAAATAACACTGGTTTTAGTTGTCTTGCAATTTAAAAGGTGCAGTTGTGCAGTCATACAACATACAGTATGCAAGCAAATAGCTTCAGCATGGTTTGTTCAGATATAGTTTGAATCTGCCCATTTATGGTTCCATTCAGGTATAAAACTGAGTGCTAGGAAATACTTCTCTAATAATTATAGTAATTGTTAAAATCAGTAAATGAGAAATATATTGTGATAACATTTTGATCATGTAGTATTTACAGATATTTATTACTTGGAGATCACCACATCAATCTCTCTCATTATACAAGCTGTGAGCTGCTAGATGGGTTTGACCAAATGGCCATGCCGGAGATACCATACCTGATAACTCGCCACTGTGCTCGAAGTCTATATACTAATTAAAATCAAACAGTGAAGGGGAAGGGTTAATCTGAATGCCTGGACATGGCAACGGGACAGCAATCCCAGAATGATCAGACCTGACAGGTAATACGGCAGGATTTTATTTTACAGTATTCTAGAGACAGCATATTTTGACCCATCCTCTCCTGGAAAAGTGCTGATTTCTCTGTAATCTTGTAAGAACGCTGAACAATGCAGCACCAGTTCTGATACATGAATAGGCCCTATTCACACATATTCTCTCCTTCTATAAACGCAGCAGCCTCAATTCCAGCTGTCTAGGTTAGAATGAAGCTGCCTAGACGTGGTGCGGCTTCATGGTGGAACAGTGTGGATCGAATCTGACTGGTGGCACTCGGCATGAATGCCGGCAGTAAATTCCGTCTCATCGTACCGCTGGGATTTGATTTGGTGGAGGAGAAACGACTCACTTACATTTAACACACTGCTCCTTCATCAAAATTGGAGAACGAATTCCATTTTGGAATTCCAATTGGCTGATAGTGTTCTCTGCAAACAGAGGAGCATAGACACACACTCACGCATGCATGCATGTGTCCTCTGCAGTTTTCAAGTCATCTTGACAGGAGCTTGCACCTCTACTCAGTTTGAGCTTAGCCCCCACATGAAATGGCAAACAAATGAAAAGAGGGGAAAAGGGGGTAAATGTGTTAAGCTCTCCCATTTAAGAGGCGGCAGTGGGGTGAAAGAGTGGAGGAGAGGAGTAGTGTTTAACCTGAGTAGAGGGTGTTGCTGGTATAATGACATTGTAAGTAAAGGTCAGTAGCAGCTGTATGTGTTCTAAATCTGGTAGTGGCACGGAGCATCGCTGCCAGGCCTCGCTGCCGCCAAAAATGAATCCAGCACCACTTTCTGAGACCACCAACAAACCTTACCAAAGTATACAAAACCTTACCTCGAGGGTGGGTAAGTGGGGGGATGAAACTAATGATTTTTAAAAGTGGGGGGGACATGCCTCCCCTGATAAAATGGTTACGGCGCCCATGCATACAAGGCATCTCAAGCCACAATAATACCCTAGAAGTATTTCTATTTCTCCAGTGTAGAAGTATATTTTATTTCTCCAATACTGTGCTTAGAAGTAACACGCTATTTCTCCGATACCGTAAGTGACAAAATAAACTCAGCAACAGAGCAACCATTTTGTCAGGGAGTTAGTTAGTCAGTCACAGGTAGACATGCTCAGTTTGGGTCTGAGTGCCTGGATGAGTGTGGCTGGCCGAGGCTGGCTCGGACTGCTGGGTTTGCTCCTAAATGCTTTGCGTTGAGATGTTTTACACGTGATGCGCTCCGATGATAAAAAATTCCTTATTGCATGAATTGCTGATAACGATACTCCTATCAACTGTTTCATCTTTCCGTTTTTAATCATAAACTTTCCATTCAATGGGCCATTCTGTTCACAGTTTATTCACGCCCCCACCTTCATTTTACAGAGCACCGGTGGCCAGAACCGGGCCGGGTTATAGTGTCACCATGGCATGCAATTAATCAGCGTTGATTTGTGTGACTCGTTATTTTTTCTGTTAATTGAAACTCATGCGTTAATTTCGACACGCCTAAATAAACTAAATAAAATATTCTAAAGAATTCTGGTAAGCATTAATATGAAAAGCAGACTGCAGACTGGTGGGCATTTATGAGTCCAAGTATAGACTTAAAGATTTTTAGCTGGTGGTAGAAAGGCTAAGTTTGCACCCTAACCTTTCTAAATACTGACACTTTTCCACACATATCCTATTTGTAGTAAACACCAGCATGTCAATGTTTTTGGACTCACAGTCATACCCATGCATTCTACAGTAGGACTTACATACAAGAACACAGTCAATTATGTTCCATATATGGAGTCAAAGAAATGCCCACTAGTCTGCAGCCTGCAGAAAGACCTAATGGAATAATATGAATATAGTGATTATAAATGACAGAATACGTTGCGTGTAACTGTGGTCCAGTGACGCATAAGCCATTACCCACTACACACCCATTCCAACCGGCAAGAACAGGTTAAGCCCATGTCTAACAGAGAAAAGAAAGATCTCACTTTGGTTTTATTTGCTTAATTTTTTTCTCAATTGGTTTCAAATTCCAGTGTCCAGTAGTGGTAGAAAATACTAAACAAATAAGAAAATGACCATGAATAAAGTGAAGCGCACAAGAGGTTATATGAGGACAGCACTGAGAAAACAAACATGGTTAACAAAATGTGTGGTAGAATGATATTAAAAATACAATTAAATATTTGCAACCACAAATAAAAAATAAAACAAAGTTATGTTTTCAATGAGAAGGATGCATTTTGTTGACTGTGTTTTTGTTCTTTGATTTCTGCATAGTGTGCTGAAAAATAAAAAAAAGGGCATGTGCCTCCAGAAAAACACAACACGATCCATAACATATCTATTATCAATGCATTGCCTTCATTTGTAAGTCAGTATAGACCTTCTGCTTTATTTTACCACCACAGCTTTGAAGTGTTGTGCTGGTATGGCCCACTACTGAGGTTTGACACCCCCACTTCTATGTAAGTACAACTCGGCCAATGGTGGGACAAAAAATACTGCTACTTAAATGTACGCTTGTGGAACAACGGCTGATCTCTGATTGACAAAATACAATCTTTATCACCACATATAGTGCAGGTCATAGTGGACAACACTTCAGCGGTAAATACTTGAACAACCCATGGGGGTGCAGGCAATGTATGTTCCAGTGTAACTGCTAGTCACCGTATAAGTTGTGAGTGATGTTGTACAATATTGTATAACAAAGGCCAAATGTTTTTCCTTCAGTACTTTTCAATGTATTCATTTTTTTTAAATATCATACTATATTCACATCACTTTAATAAACTTGAATATCTTTAAATGTAAATACGTTTTGGCTTTTACTTAACTATATTTTTCCTCTACACAGTCCCCATATTTACACCCCACACTTTCGTGCCAGATCATTAAAATGGTTTGAAGTAGAGAAAATTCAAGTGATAATGTGGTTGAAACAGCAAAACCCCAGAGATCTTCTGGAATTATGTTGGGAAATATGTAGTAGAGATGGCAAGTTCACGTCCGAAGAAAGTTTCTTGAGTTTCTGGGGTGCCCTCAAGCAAACTAAATCAACAACAACCTAATATTCAAAATGGGTTAATTAAAAGGCTGTATATTTGACCAAGATGACCATGAGCCCCTCCGCTGCCTACTTTACTCATATCAGTGCTGCTTTGCTGCTTAAAAATGTAAAAATTATTTTATATTGGGCATAGGGAGCATGCTTTTCCAAACTAGCCTTGAACCAACTTGAAGAACCAATGCAGAATCACAAGTGGAATATTGAATAAAGGCCTACAACATGTAATGTGTGGTTGTCTGTTTCCTATGTATATATTCATTTCAGCAACCCTGATCATTACCAAAATGCAACCTTTGAGCAATTCGTAAATATTAGATTGGACTGGGTCTCTACAATCTTCATGAGGCCACATGAAGATCCAGGTGCCCTACACAAGGCATAGATATAATCATTTTCACCTGGAAGGAATTAATCTTATATTTAATAAGGGTTTTAATATTGGGTGACACTTTTCTTATCACATGGAGGCTAATTCCTGCTACATTTTTATTGCCTCATTCTTCATGCATCATGGAAGAATATTATCATAATAGTACAATGAATATGAAGTAGAAATGGTCTGCTGACTTCCTTGGAATAAAGTGGAGAAATGAATGGAAGAACTGTGAGGAAAAAAAGCAACTTTTTTCCTGAAAGAGACTACCAGTGGTGAACACATCATGGTCAGTGTCACCGAGTGTGGCCTTCCACTGAACTTTCGGGGTTTTCACAAGAACAGCTTGAGAACGCTCAGCAAAAGAAGACACTTGGGGGTCCAGTGATTGACAACTACACACAAGCACAGAAATACCGCCACACCACTCCCCCCAACCTGTTCTGCATCTGCTTTCTGCCAGCCTCGCCTCTTCTCCGCTACCCTCTTCGTTTTTCTTTCCTCTCTGCACCATTCTGCTCACCACCTGCAGCTCTACTCTTTCTCTCTTCATTCTGTCATGCTGCTGGGTCTCCTCTCACCTCTTTCTTTAGTCTGTTCTGCCAAGCCTGCCCTCACAACAGTTGTTGTTGCAGCTCATACGTTTGACTGCATGGCTAATTTAATGGTAGGGGAAACACTGGTGTCTAATCAGGCCAGTTATGCTCTCAAATCAACCCAGAAGTTTGTGATCTACAAAATGTACAGACAAAATCCAGACCTGAAAGGTGGCTGCTGTTACTGATCTATGCAATGTTATTTTTATAGGAATCAGTATATCACACATTACCAGAAACTACATGCTTATTTAACATTACTTAAATTTACTGCAAAGACTGGACTTTTTAAATCTCTCTAGGGCTGGCAATAGTAACTTTTTTTGCAATCAAGTAATCTACTGATTATTTTGACGGTCAATCGAGTAATCATATACTTGGATTTGTATGAGCACCTTCATGAGATCTTGCTGGTGTAGGTTTCCTCTGTAGCAGTGATGCTCACAAAAGAAATCTTGGTGCCAGCCTTGAGGAGAATGAGACCAGATATGTTATAATGATGAGTAAGGGCCAGTTTTACAATTCAAAATCCAAAATAATCAAGAATAGACAGTTTAATCGATAAACTTTTTGAGTAATCAATTTTAATCAAATAATATTGACAACCTTAAATCACCAAAAAATTCTTAAACCATGGAGTTAACCCTCCTTATCTATGCAGTCCACAACACCTGGTTACTATTCCGGTTGGATTCTCTGTTCCTCTCAGAGCCAGTCCTGACCTCCCAGGGGTCGTAAAAAAATTCTGCCAGGGGGCCTCCTACCTCACTTGTGACTGCCACACAGTCACACCTGACACCCCAGTGCAATCTACACTCTTATAAAATGGTTTGGTCCATCTGTCGAGCTAATAATAAGTACACAGGATAGAATGACATACAAACAGACAAACTGAATTTATTGTTTTTGTAAATAGAATCTTAAGTGAAAATTAACATAAAAATAATAAAATCTGTTCTTGTACTGGCTGATGATCCAACATCTCCTCTGCTGACATACTTAACCACATTATATATAAACTATGTGTAACAATACTGTTACTATTTTTCAGCTGCAAAAGGCCCATTAAATATGGCTCTCTCGATTTGCTATTGCTGTTTACACAATGTCTTGGCAGAATATCAGATAATCTACATTTTAATGTCAATCCACCTTACATTAGGTGGCTTTCCACCTTACATTAGTCCAGAATTGAAACCAATTCCTTACTGAAAGACTAGAAAACCATTGTCTTGTTTGCAAACTGTCTGGTTGCGGCAAGTTTTATTACATGCATGTGCATATGCATGCTTGCTCAAGCACAATGTGGTTATCTTTTCTGAGCTGCAGTTTATAAACACCATTGCCCATTGGTATCGATCAAATGTAATACATAGTCTTATTTTACTCTCAATTTTGTCAGGCACAAAGTCACAGAACACAGATCAAGCTAGGATAGTGAGAAAGACAGACTAGAGAGAGATGCACTGCAAGCTTGTCCATAAACTTAATGTTACTGTTATGTAATGTTGTGTTCAGAGAACTGTAATGTTGTGTTCAGAGAGTTTCATGGACAATGCACATACACTACATGGACAAAAGTACTGGGACGCCATTACACCAACAGGGACTTTAATGACATTGCATTCAAATACATAGACTTTAATGTGGAGAGAAAGCCTGGCTCACAGTCTCCGTTCCAGTTCATCCTAAAGGTGTTCGAAACTAATATTAGGCTCATAGCTCCAGCGCAAATCTATGGAAGCAAACCTCAGACACCAAACATGTCTTGGCTGATCGACTACACATAAGACAAAGAGATTTCATTTTGGATTAAAGAGAAAATAAGGGATTTTTTATAATTTGATGTGTGTTTTTCTTTAAATGAGTATACTATGGTGTCTACTAGAGGATTTTACTGGAAAGACACTTTAAACACCCATACAACCTGACCGGACCAGACCAGTCCAGACCAGGTTTTTAAGCTGTGTGAACAGATCACCTTACACGCCTTCAAGGTGTGTAAAAACAGATTAGATTTTAATATATCGGTGTATTGTAATTTTACTGTAAATGTTTTGCAATGGCTGGGCGGCACTGCTGAATATGTTAACCAGGGAACTCAAATGACAGACAAATATTGACGCAACTGCATTGATGCTTAAATCATGGACTCCAGAATGAGGGGCCAGGCCACCGCTCAGCACTGAACAGGCTCATTAGCAGCACAGGTTCACAGCACCACACATTAACTAGGCCCTTGCTTTAGTTTTTGCGGCTGGGCCACTGGCCAGCCAACATGATGAGCATGATGGGGGACAGGGAAAACATTGGCGGCATTCCTAGCAGCAACGCCAACACTGCCTATATGGCTCTTATGCGCCCAGGAGAGGAGGCCAGCCTCCTACTGCATGCTAAGCTTTCTCATGGAGGGGTTTGAAGCTTTCAAGTATCTGGAATGTAGTTGATTGGCCAGGACATGTTTGATGTCTGCAGTGTTCTTCTTGAGTTTTAACCTGGAGCTTTAAGACTAAGGCAGTGGCGGCTTCTATGTCAAGTGTTCGATACCACTGTACTCTCCTTATGCCTAAATCATCACCAGCTCTCCTCAAACCACGTTAATCTGCACGAAAGTACAGAAGAAATTCAGGCCACTGCCTTTTGTAACTCTGTAACATACTTACGCTCAACATAGTTTGAGGAGCACGTGTGATGATTTAAGTATTGCATGAAGCAAATCAGTGGGTGAGGGTCTATTACTTTTTCAAGGATTAATACCTGATGCCATTGGACACTGCATTTTTTTATTCCTTAGCCTTTATTTAATTTTTCCCTGTGTACAGGCTATACAGACATCACCAACTGATGAACTACAAATACAGTGGGGTCCAGACATCTGAGACCACTACTGAAAATACTTCTATTCTGCATTCTTTTAAAATTTCCCACAAAGGTTTTCAATGCTAAATATATGATATAGTAGAGTTTATTATACAGTATAATGCATATAATTTACTATATTATTTATGTACTACACACTGTAATTTAAGTAACAGAATGTTTGAAATTTTAACATGATTCAGACATTTTTGTTTATTGTTTGTCTTCGTTTTTGTTTTAATGACAACAGACACAAGTGAAAGTGAAAGTGACACTAGAGCTGACACAGACGACTTTGTGCAAAAGCCCCGGACAGGTAGATCAAAGACACGGAAGAGTCATCTGAAAGCCATTAGCTTCAATGGAGGGAAAAAAACTCAAAGAATATCTGACCATTTTGCACAAAAGCTGTCATGATCAGTTTCACAGATTTCCTTAAATGTGATTTGTGTTCTAGAAATAGTTCAGAATCTAGTTAGCATCATAAATGATTAACTAATATTAGAAGCTAGCCCATCTCATTGTATTATCATCAGGGATAATAGCAAGCTATGGGGAAACTTCATAATTGAATTTAGATAATCACAACAATAATTGTGCAGACGATAATTCCTTGTCTAAATTCACATTATCGTCCATATATCTCTAGTATGAAACTAATGAAGAAAAATTCACCGAACATATCTTGGCTGATTGATTACATCTGGGGTAAGAGGACTTTTTTTTCTCAGCTATTCCTTTAAAGCTGAGTGAGAGTGCTGATTGTACTGCTATGGCTCAGCCTACAAGGGGAGCGGACATGCAGGGATCACTGGGTCTTTCTGCTCACCAGCTGTCTCTCACTGTCTTCACTTCCCAGTCATGTGTCAGCTTGGCAAGGTTACTGGCCTAAACGCTAAGAGCAACTTGCTTTCACTGCCTCACCAGTAGCTAATCAACCACTGGGGAGATTTTGATAAGATCTCCTCCCAGTCTAGGGGGGATAGAGGGGCTTTTAGACATCAGAACAAAGGGGGTTTGGCAAATGCAGGAAAATTTCTGCCAGCGCACCAGTAGGGAACGACCTCTATTTGGGAAGCAGTTTCAAACTAAGGCATGTCCAGTCTTCGGAGCTAGTTAGAGGTTTGAGAGGGAATTGCCCCAGGGCAATATTTCTCACCCCGGTCAGACCCCTTCTCTGCAACCTTCCAAAAAAACCTTGCTCTGTCCCAACTGCATACATAAGACCAATGCAACAGACCAATATTCTGTATACTATAGTAAGCCTTCACTGCATGGCATTTTTCTGAATAAAACAATACAGTTTTATCTGATCACATGCCTTCCTGTTGCTATCTATACTTCTTCATTCACACAGACATGACATGATGAAGCCAGGCCTCTAAAGCCTTCTCTAAATGTGTGTATAACTCAATATACAAAACACATGCACTTAAACACACATTAAACGCTCATAGAAATAGCATTAACCAGCTTATGTCACTCTCTACTAGGGATGGGCATTTCAAGCAAAAATACTACTCAATATACTACTCATCCACAACATTTTATCTATGTGCCTAAAATTCCCCCTTGTGCCACCAAAACAGATTGGGGACCCCTCAAATCGGGGACCCCTCATAACATGGACTCCACAAGGTGTGCGGTGGTATCTGACACCAAGATGTCCACCACATCCCACAGATGCTCAACTGGCTTGAGATTTTAGAGATTTGGTGGTCATATCAACCTTGTCACCATTCCTGAACAATTTCTGCAGTGTGTCGAGGCACATTACACTTCTGAAAGAGACCACTGCAATTAGGGAGAACTGTTTCCATGAAGGGATGTACTTGTTTAGGTTGGTGGCCCAGAGCATCACAGTACCTCCTTGCCTTCTTACCATAGCGCATCCTGGTGACATCTCTTCCGCACCTAAACAACACATACTCACATGTCTTCTGCGGGATCAAACCAGGCAGTCCAGCGTTCACTCGCCATCCACATCAATAAACCTTGGACATCCATACCTATGTCATCAGTTCACTGATTGTCCTTCCTTGGAAATCTTTTGGGAGGTAGGTACTAACCATTGCATCCCAGAAACACCCCACAAGACCTGCCCTTTTGGAGATACTCTGGCCTGTTGGTCTTGTCATCACAATTTAGCCTTTGGTCTCAATACTATGTGGACACGGCAGCCATTATCCAGCATCCAGAAGAGTAAAAGACTCATCGTATCACCTCCTTCTCTCTCTCAGTTGCTCTCCTCTCCGCACTGGGTAAAAAGGCCTCACTTAAAATCATTTAACACTCTAGTGAGCACGATACATAAAAGTGCAACCAACTGCACACCAGAGACAGAGAGAGAGGAAGAGAGAGAGGAAGAGAGAGAGAGAGAGAGTTGAAATGCAAGGTTGGGAAGATAGTACTTTCATGCTGTGAGACTTCCTTGGGACAGGTTTTCTGACTTATGTTGTTCAGTGTCTGCCAAATTGCATCATTTTCAAACCACATGTTTTTTTTGTAGTTTGAAAACTGCTTAGCTGTGATTTGTTTTATGTGATCTAATGCTCTTAAAAGAGCTGAGAATCCCGCTCACACACACACACACACACACACACACACACACACACACACACACACACACACACACACACAAAGGAAGGCAACTGAGTACATCAGAACACCATGGGGTCTAAGGACAGTAAAAGACCATGCTAATGGACTTGGCTAAATGGCTACATTACAGGTCGCTAATAGTACATGCTCTTGCTTTTATCAGATACCACAGTTCGGAGTTGGAAAATATGACAGCATCATGAATAATGTCACTATCTGCTTTTATAAGATTTTCAGTATTTCTAGAACACTGAACAACTGAATGTATCAGATTACAAACTACAGGACTACTAAAGCAGACTAAAGCCCTATTTAGACTGAACAGTTTATCAGGGGTATTAAAATTTTGCACATCTCCTCACTGACAATGGATAATACTTGGATCCAAACCAGCAAGTTTCTAGCGTAGCGGGTTGTACTTTCTATGAACCCAGATGTTTGTGTCAAACATTGTCATAAGATCACGCTCCTTGCCTTCGAAGAAAAGGCCGTGGGATGGATAAGTGACGCTGGCTCTCATTTCAGTTTAATCAGAGATAGAAGGTGAGAGTCAGGCTTGTTGCCAGCAACTCCAGGTGCCTTAGGGAAGATAGCACAGCCTAGACTCCGGCAGTAGAGCCCCCACAGAAAGCAATTGGCTGGTGACATGGTATAAAAGCTTTCCCTTTTGCAAGAGCTTCCTTATGTGAGCACCACTCTCCCCCTCCTATTCACAAGTCAAATAGGTTTGCCCCGCTCAGCAGTGTGCTCACTGAGTAGCCTGTTAAAAGTGCTTTGGTTGCAAGCGATTCAGTTTTTCAACACAGATAGTGCTTTAGGGCCCCCAGCGACTGTTAGGAGCCGAGGGGCCAGATATAACTGAGAACCTGAGGCTGTTAGCTACCCATAGGCATGACAGGTTAGCGATTCATGTAGGGGCTAATGACATTCATCTGCAGCAGTCAGAGGTTACTAAGAATAGCATTAAAGATGTGTGTAAATTAACCCAGATGATGTCCGATGCCATAATATGCTATGGCCCAATGCTGGGTGGCCCTGAGACCTCCAGCAGGGTTTGGGCGTTGGATGGTATTCACCCCTCGCAGGACTGTGCTGCTCTCATTTCTTGCAGCATAGCCTACAGCCTGTTGGCTAGCCAGCCGTGCAGCTTAGATAGTCGCTGGTGAGGAGCTAGACAGACTGGCTAAACCAACCGTCTGCCTAGAAAACTCAAAAAGTGTGTTCTAATAATTTAATCAACCTCACTAAAACAACCAACAAAACAGTACTTTCGATCTAAAGCTGGCATTGGTTAGGATTGCTCAGTCCTAAAGCTGTTCCTCCTAAATCACTGATCCGAATTTTGAGGCCTTATGTCATGCTGAAACCTGGATTAGACCTGACGAGTTTGTGGCAATAAATGAGGCCACCTCCAGTGGCAATAACTATGTACACAGTGGTTTAGGAGGACTCATTCACTGCCTTAAGTATTCATCAGAAAACAGGTTTTACCTTCACTTCTTATGAAATTCTTTTTCTTAACATAACTAATCTAGATACAAATAAGACCTTTTCTCTGATTACTGTTGACAGCCTTCCAGGGACTTTCATTATTTCCTGTTAAACCTAGCAGTATACAGTGATGAAGTAATAATTATTGGAGATTTTAACATCCACTTTAAAAGAGAACACAATCGACTGATATCTCCATTGTTTTTCTATTTTAGATACTGTAGGCTTTATGCAAAACGTTCTTGATTTAATCCTTGATTTAATGTAGATAACATAGCTACTCTTCCATAGGCCACAAACATATGAACTATATCATAATGCACAGTGGATACAGAAAAGAATCACTCCCTTCAAATGTTCACATTTTATTGCTTTTCAGACTGAAATGGTGGTGTGGCCTAGTGGGTAGGATACTTGCCTCTGGATCAAGAGGTCATGGCTCCGAATCCTACCTTCAGCATACCACCACTGGGTTCCTGAGCAAGACCCCTAACCTCAAGTTGCTCCAGGGAGACTGCCCCCTGTAGTTAGGGAATGGAAGCCACTTTGGAGTGGAAGCATCTGCTGAATGCCGTAAATGTAAGCGTAAAATGAAGACACACATAAAAAACAGGAAGACAATACATTTCCAGCTGTATTTATTCAGTGCAGCTTATAACATCCAAGTGGAAAGATATGACAGTAAAAGTCTAGAAAAAAAATTAGATGGACAAAGGATCGCAACCCTGTGTCAGTACTTTTACAGCCTGCTAGGACATTTCTCGACTAACTTTGAACATCTTGGCTGTGCTGTATTTGCCCACTCTTCTCAACAGAACGGTTTGAGCTCATTCAGATTGGATGGTGACCGCTAGTGGACTGCAATCTTCAAGTCATTCCACAGATTTTCAATAGGGTTTAAGTCTGGGCTCTGACTTGGCCACAAGAGGATCTTCATCTTTTTCTCCTTTGTGGTCAATTTTTCTGTGTGCTTTGGGTCATTGTTATGTTAGAAAGTGAACCTTCTTCCCACTGACAACTTTCAGGCAGCAGGTTTACCTCAAGAATCTAATGGTATTTTGCCCCACTTATTTTCCACAGTCCCTGCTGCAGAGAAACAAGACAGGATGGTACCACTTCTATGCTTTGCTGTAGACATGGTGTTCTTTGGAAGGTGAGCTGTACTGGCTTTCTGTCAGATGTACTGTTTGGTGTTAAGGTCAGTCACTTCTATTTTGGTGTAATCTGACCATAACGCCTTTTTCCACTTGGCCTCAGAATCTTTAAGGTGCAGTTGGTCATGGCTTCATTTAAACTTAATGTGGCTTTTCTTGAGTGGCTTTTTTCTTGAAGCCCTCTTGTATAAGCCCCAGCTATGGAGCATTTGTGATTTTGTTATCACTGTACATAATGACCACACTTTCACATAAATTACTGTAACTGCTTCAATGTTGCCACATGCCTCTTGGTAGCCTCTCTGACCAGTTTCCACTATGCTCTTCCATTTTATTTGGTGGGATGTCCTGATTCAGGCAGGAAGTATCAAACACTTAAAAAAAAAAATTCGGTTGCACTACCAAGCACTGGAATGCTCCAGGAATAGCTGTTAATTATGAAATAATCAAAACAATTAAAACAGATTACAGTTGGAAGCTTGGTGCACAATGGAGAAGGTGATTAGTTACACCTGATAAAGTATACAAGTATGTTTTAGCAGGGGGTAATCCTCACACCTTAAACACTTTACACTTTATTCATTTCGGTGATTGTTTTTGCTTTTTTCTTTTATCTTAACTATTGCTACCATATCTTTCACTTGGATATTGTTAGTTGCATTAAGTAAATACACCTGAAAAATATTGTGTGTGTGTGTGTCTCTTCATTTCAGGCTGCAAAGCAACAAAATGTAAAACTTCTGAAGGAGGTGATTCATTCCCATACACACTGTAAGTATATCCCCTTGCTTTTGTATTAGTCACACAATAACATTCATCACAGCTCTTAGTTTTGTTGAAAACCTCCCAAATTAATCAACCCCAGTTGGCTCTCCATCTGGTCCGGCACTTATGTAACCTGAATGTTTAGAGCAATTGCTTCAATCCACTCTAGATAATGTGGCACCTTTAAGACATCAACAAATTAGACAGAAAAAGCTGACTACAACGATCAAACATGTGGCGTTAATCAAAGTGTCTGAGAATTAGAACATAAATGGCAATTAACCAAGCTGGAATTTTGCCACTCCACCTGGAAAGAGAACCCTAGGGACTACAGCAGGGCTTTGACTGTGGAATGCTCAGCCTATCTTTCACCTCTCATTGAATCTAACGGAAATAATCCCAGGTTTCTATTCAGTACAATTTCTAAGATAGCTAGGAACCAAGGAGGTGCAGAACAACAGATCCCTGCAATCTATAGAAGTTACTGGGCTTTTCTAACAATAAAATTTGAAGCCATTAGACAAGAAACAAGAAGTTTTATTCCAGCATGTCTGCTGCCTGATACAACTGACACAGATACCATTCAAAAGTTAGCTGCAGCAGAGACGCTCACATCATGTAATCTAGTTCAACAGGAAGAACTCACTCTGATTATCCTCTCATCAAAATCTTCCACCTGCACACTTCATTCAGTTCTTTCAAGCCAACTTAAAGAAGTCCTAACGGTAATAATAAGGCCTCTTTTAGCAATAATAAACTCCTCTCTTTATATTGGTTATTTACCAAAAGCCTTTAAACTAGCACCTAGTAAGCCTCTGTTAAAGAAACCAATCTAATCTACCATTTTTATCTAAGACTTTGGACAAAGTGGTGGCCAAAGTCTTCTACATAAGAATCACATACACGAAAAGTTGCAGTCTGGAATTCTGGCCTCATCAGAGTACTGAAACCCTAGTAAAATTTGTAAACGATTTTTACTGTTTGTTGACAAAGGCTTTGTATCTTCACTGGTTTTGCTCAACCTCATTGTGGCACTCGACAGCTTATACAACTCTATTCTCTTAGACAGACTAGACAAGCCTGGTCAGGGTCACTGGAACAGCCTTACTCTGTTTGATCACACCAAGTAATATATGGAGTCCCGCACTGTTCTGTCTTAGGACCTTTAGAGAATGAATGTAAACTGGGAGTTTACATTACATCAGGTTTGTTGATGGTGGAGTATGGGGGCACCAGTATCTCAGGACGCACTTGTATCTGTGAAACCCCTCGGCTCTGCCCTCTCTAGCAAGGCTGCTGTAGCCAGGTATACCAGAGTTTCGTCTCCCGCTCTTTAGAGATATAAAGTGCACCCTGTAGACTTTAACAGAACTAACTCTGTTTTCTATTTTCTATTACAGGAGTGCCTGCTCAATGCTGCACCATATCGCACAAACATCCCATCCACTCAAATATTCCCAATCATTCATCTAGCCTTCATACTTTTAGTCTTGTGACCTGCTATTTCTCATATAGATGTCTCTGACCAATGATGTAAAACAGTGATGCAATGTCGCACCAAATTTCTATGGAAATGATTCTGAGACAAGCTTAGTATAAAGGAGATGAAATCCAAACTGTAACATCCACAGCACAGAATATATTACTTAAATGTATCTTATAAGCTTTAATTGTCTGTATTTAAGATAGAGAGCTCCTATAAAATGCAAATGTACACCACCGTTATATATCAGAAATTGACAATAACAAAAAAAAAGCTACTTACAAAGCTAAGTACAAAGCTTCTGCATTAAATACTACTGGTGCTGGCACGACTCACAATTGAGTGGATGTATCTGGCTCTCTGTGCAAAAAAACGAGCTTAAAATATGAACATGTACTGTCTCACAGTACTGCACTCTGCTGCAGCCACCATAACGTTCTTCAGTACCACTCAGTGACAAAAGTCACTACACTGCCCCTTCCACTGAGATGACCCATTAGATCAGTGCTCATAAGTACAGTATACACCTAGAAAATGATATTTCGCTGAGTACAGGGAACTAGGTTACACTGAAAAAGAACAAACTCTGTCTCCTCAAAGAAATGGCAGTGGTTGTGTGCAACTCAGAGTAACCTATACACTCTATCAGATATGTGCTTGTAAGAGGCACAGATTAGCAGAGAATACTGCAAGCAATCTGACAATAATTCTAGCTCTGGCCTATTATCTAATCAAACGAGAACCCTCATCCCTCGAAACACTGCAATAAACCTGGGGACACATTCCATGAACAAACTAGTGGAACAGCTCTAATTGGAAGAGAAAAGGCAATGAAAACAGGGGCCTGCTGCCAGTGGCATACATGAAGCTGTGAGATGAGCCATACTGAGGGAGTTTACCTCCTCCCCATTGACGAGGGGGAAAGTCGCTTGCATAATTCTACAGTGTTGCATTGCGAACAGGGTGTGAATATGCAGTTGGCTGCTGTTCCAGACTGCCTGTCTTCAAGAGCTCAAACAACTATGGTTGATGTTATGCATGCAATATGAGGTTGGCTGAACTAGAGATGCACAATATATATCGCTTGCTAATCTTTATCATGACATCACCCTTGACAGTACTGATATTGTAAAACACGGCAAAATTTCCCAAATAAGGATTAAGCCTGGACTGCACAGCATTTGGAATCGAGATTCTTCTTCGAAAGGAGGAGGTATCCAAAGACTAGGTTTAATCCCTGTCAAAACAAAATGTTCAGTTGTTTGATCCTTAAGAGGCTGCTTTCGTTACTAGCACAGAAACCTGTGAGGGACTTTTGTCCAGCTTGGATGCTGCGTATTCAGTTTCATTCAAAAAGCAGCCAGGCCAGAAAAAATCCTTATAATTTCAGCATGAATAGATGGGGGTTACAGTGCTGTAGGCTGAATGGGCTGATAGGTATGCAAACGAGTGTCTGTCTGAGAGTTGTTACTATCATCATGGAGATCGCAAGTTAGATCCCAGGTGGTGCTGCAGCAATTCATGGCCAGGAATCCAAGAGAGCCTTGATCTGTCTGGGTGGATAGGTCACCCTGCACAGGTGTCTGTCAGCTGGTGTAATAGACTTGCCAGTCCCAACAACCAATGATGTTGCATTAGCGGCAGTTCTAAAGATGAAGTGGCACATCACATGACTTGGAGGAAGCATGTGCTAGCCTTCATAGGGTGAATCCTAGTTTGCAGGTGGAATCGGAGTAGACTAAATTAGGTAAAAAACCTGGTAAAAAAAAACATGAGAGATGATATGTTTAGTATTTCGTTATGCCATCCCAGTTGAGCATGTTCAGTCCTGCCCTGAGCCTGCTCAGCTGGGATGGAATAAAGAGCTACAGAGGAGTAAATTAGGAGGAGAAACTCCAGCTTTTAAAGGGGACATATTATGCAAAACTCACTTAAAAAAAAAAAATAGGTCTAGGGGCTATACAAAACATGTTCATGAAGTTCTTTGCACAGAATCACTCTCACATAAAGAGATATCACCAGCTTAATTCTTCACAGTTTCAGTCCCTTTCAAAATGAGCCATTTCAGGGCTCTGTCCCTTTTATGCAAATAAGCTGTTGCTGGCTACGCCCCACCCATTCCATGCTTTAGGGATGGGCAGGCAGTTATTTTAGATGTACTGAATCTAGAATCAGTTCACTAAAAAGATTTGTTCAAAAGATTTGTTCACCGAAACACCGAATCATTCAGTGTTTGGTGGGAGGAGCCTGCGACTCCGACTTCCTGAACTGATACACAGCTGAATGGTTAAGTTCAGTTCACGGCTTCCGGGTCCGGGAGACGAGAGTGTTGTGGCTGTGTTGCTTTGACAAACACGTTTGTAAAAATAAACTCGTTTATAAATCATGATGTTTTAAGTGTCCTGTCCTATGGTGTTTCTATTTAACTGGTCTACTCGACAAATTGGGCTCAGTGAGTGTTCCACTCACTGAACGTATTCCCCACAGTACATTCAGTGAAGGATTCATGCTGAACATGCACCGTTCCCTCGCAAATTGTCGCAATGAGAGTCACGCATTTTCTCAGACTGCGGGTTTTATACACTACTTGTTACATGCTGTGTCCTACTGTATGTGAGTTGTTGCGGTGGCAATTTAGCAGAGTTAAAAAAAAAAAGTTATTTTTCTCCAATGTACACTTGAACACAACACTCCCCTATCTCCCTCCGTCGCTCCTGCCTAGTACCTGCTACAGCTGGAGTCTTACTCTCTTCTCATTACTGCCAGCCTAACATTTTAAGTTTGTTTATCTGGAAACTAAACCTGTTAAAACAATGGAGAACGACTGTCACCATGAAAGTGGTGATATCTTCAATATAGTTGTTACTAGTGATAAATTTCATTTCGGATATCAAAAACTGTATTGAAGATAGCTGAACCGAAAGTTTGTCCCAGTAAAAACTGTATTTCAGATATCTGTAATGATCACTGTAGATAGGAAGAACGTCGTTTTGGATATCTAAAAGTGAAAACGCAATAGACATGAATGGGGGGAAAGGGACGTCATTTGTACTAGGAAGAATGACACTTGAGATATCTGTAATGTTCATTGTAGATAGGAAGAACATCATTTTGGATATCTGAAATGTTTATGGGCAAGAACTGAATTACGGACATCTGACTTACATATCCACTCTGGCTATTAAATGTTAAAACGGCTTGTCTATTGGGCTTTCACTTTTAGATATCCAAAACGACATTCTTCCTATCTATAATGAACATTACTATCTATAATGAAATACAATACTTACAAATGACGTCACTCACGTCAGTGGAACCTCTCGCTGTTGGCTACAAGCCTGTATATGTAAATTACGACTACTCGGTCAGTGGTCAGAGCAATTGTCCGTCAAAGCTGGACCAATTAGAAGCTATATTTTTGAGTGCATTTTCGCCTGGGACCGGGAGGGCTCTTTCGAACAGTTACAACCTCCGCTATTGGTAAACGACGTTCTTCCTATCTACAATGAACATTACAGATATCTCAAGCCTCATTCTTCCTAGCACAAATGACGTCACTTTCCCCATTCATGTCTATTGGGTTTTCACTTGTAGATATCCAAAACTCCATTCTTCCTATCTACAGTGAACATTACAGATATGTGAAATACAGTTCTTACTAGGAGAAACTTTCATTTCAGATATCTTCAATACAGTTGTTACTAGTCATTTTCATACATTTCCATGCAGCACAGTGCATTAAGCCTCCTGAAGCGCAGCTTCACTGGAGCCCTATGGCCCGGCACAGAGGGGCGTGTCTCACTGCAGAAAAGCTGGACAGTGATTGGATAAATGCACCAAAATCGTCACTTCCAGGGAAGCTCAGCTTCTCTGGGAGTGAACACTTAAGGTGGAACTTTTTAAGGGGGAACGAAACCAATTGTTGCTGGGACATGGCCATCGAAAATGAAATGCAGCCTCGCAGTCCTTCAGGTTTTTTGGGGGAGAAAGTGGAGGGATTTGAGCTGTTCTTTGCAGCAACAACACAACACTTCATGTGTGACTTTTCTTTGCCTGTAGACATAGCGCTCGGCTTGTCCGTGCTCATAAAACTAGCAAACAAAATAGCGGATCTTCAACTTATCTAGTGGGTGGGGTCTTGACAGATGAGGGGTGGTTCTATGCAAATTGGCCCAGTATTACGTCACAATGGGCTCGCTGTCCAAACGGCTCATTTTGAAAGGGACTGAAACTGTCAAGAATAGAGCTGGTGATATCTCTTTATGTGAGAGTGATTTTGTGCAAAGAACTTCATGAACATGTTTTGTATAGCCCATAGACCTATTATAACTAAAGTGAGTTTTGCATAATATGTGCTCTTTAAATCCATAAAAACTACACACCCACTCGACCATCTGGTGGCTTGGGGGCCCTACTGTTTATACCACTTATTGGCAAGTAACAGCTTTGGCTCCATTCACAAATGTATGTTTTTTAGAACTAGCTTTGTTGGATGTTTGGTTGGTTGGTGAAACAAACTCTTAATCAGGAACTATAACATGTAGGTCTGCATTTACAGTCTGTATTATTTAGCAAACAAATAATGTTTATTTTGTATGTGTTTGACTCATCTCACATTAGGAGCGTATTTCTTGCCATGCTCTGTCATCCAGCCTTACAGAGGCAGCATGCATCTACAACAGAATCATCTCCTGCCTTTATAGAGCTTTAAAATTACATATTTAAAAACATACACCTCCAGTATATTGTCACACGTTTTTCCAAAATTTCAACACATACAGCAGGTTAGAATATCTACCTAATTTGTTATTAAGCCTAACTATTGCCTGTAAATAAAAGCCAAAAAAATATTTTTTTACAGAAAACTGCAGCTTACTTACCGCATTTTGGGGTTGTTTACACTCTGAAAGAGACATTTTTTCTAGGGTTTCTGACTTCATTTGAATTATAGTTTGTCTTTTTTTTCCAGAACTGATTTCAGTTAATGACTGACAAATCTCATGGCTTTAGAATAAATGAGTTTTAATTTTTGCAGTCTAGTTGGCACTCCCTTTAAAAGAACTAAGAGCAATATATTCTGATGCCTTTGTTCAACAGAAATTCAAAATTTCTAAGCACGTAGACAGAACCTAGACTTTTTTTCAGAGAGAGTTCCTTCTGCTCAGTAAATGAAAAAGTGAACCATGCATTTCTGAAATTTCAAAAAGTTTTATTGTGGACGAGGGGCCAGAAGAGGTTTTCTGAAATCCAGATACACGTGGATAAGGCTGTCCTGTTGGCCTTACAAGCTGTGCGTTATAGTTTCCCATTGGGTTGAATGGGATTTTTGCCAACGTTCTGTGCAGCTTGTTCAAACCTGCCAGCGGTAGCGGAGAAAGAGAGGTCAGGTTGGTCTTGTTTGGACTAAAAAAGAAAATTAAATGTCAGTGTGATGGGTCAGATTCAGTAATTTTATTACACCCCCCAAACACCGCTGTGAAATGTTCACTGCTGACTTTGAAAATCACTTCGGGCCCTCCCACTCCTTCCCCCATAATTCTCCACACAAAGAGCCACATAAAGCACTCCGAGCTGGCGGCGGTGTCAGCGCTGAGTCGGAGTGTGAGAGAGCGACGGGAGAGTGCCATTAGTTCCATTAAAACACAGTCCCACGTCATTCTCCTTTATTAGCTAGCATACTAAAGCTTTAAACCTGCTGCGTGTGTCCGTCACACCCGGATCCCTGCTTTACATAATGCTATAGGATTAGTCTAAGTGAGGATACTTCCTACTGAGACCACTCTGCCTGAATGTGTGTGTGTGTGTGTGTGTGTGTGTGTGTGTGTGTGTGTGTGTGTTTCAAGTACATAAAGTACACCTGAAGCAAATAAGCATTTCAACTTATTCTCTTATACAGACCCTGATATTAACCCTCAGGGATCAGAGCACATTATTTATCACATTTATGCTATGAATTAGGTTGCTCATGTAATTCCACTGCAGTGCAGTTGAGATAAGAGCTGCAACACAAACACAACCAGTTCGAAACACTGTCTCTGACTGGTCGACAGACTCAACCCAAGGCATCAGGGGATCCCCGGTGGAGGCCCAACAACAATAACTGTTTACAGCATGGAGAAATGGATCAATATTCACAGAAGACAGTCTGTGTTGGATTTATCATTATAGATTTATTTTACAAAGTCAGGGCAAAGATGAGGCAGTTCAAGGGTGGATTACAAAACTACAGAAAGGGATACAGTCCCACCAGAGGCCTCACTGGAACGGCACAGTCCTGCCCCACTGGGGCGAAACAAGTCACTAGCATTGCAGCGTTTCTGAGATATTTAGTCTGTCTCATAAAACATCGTCTACCTGGGAGAGTTACTTTCAGTAAAGCTTTATTTGGATTATCCACGGTAGATGCTTTGTAGAATTTCAACTTGCCCTTAACTAACATTCATCTAAATATCTGTTAAATGCAACTGAACTTTAAGTAGAATGTAAAATATTATTAAATATATCCCTAACCTTAACCTGAACCTAAATCTTTAATCTAATCCTAAACCTAAACATAATATGTTTATGTTCAGTTGAGTATCTGTGGATCGTCTATAGAGGATCATCAAAATAAAGTGTTTCTTAAACCTGTTCTTGAGAAAATATCAAAATTAATCTTTTTATTTCTTGTATTTGAACGTAATGAGTTCAGATTTTTCGTCACAGAAACATCATTTGGTTCAGACGCAAATGCTCAGTGCAGATGCTTCCGGTGAGTTTTTTTTTTTTTTTTTTTTTGGGGGGGAGGGCTTTCATAAGGTTTTGGAGCTCAAAGAAAAGTTTTAAATGTTTTGTGACATTTTAGAATTAATAGATTATTAATGATTCATTAATAGTATAGTAGTACTGGATAAATCTGACATCTTGGTTTATTGTACATTCTTATGAATGACTACAAAGCTGTAGCTCCTGCAGTTCAGCATTTTTGATTTGCTCTTTAGAGCTGATAAGAGTTTTTGCTTTTGGTTTGGTTTTATGAGCTCAAACATGTTCTATTATTTTTGCACGCACCGGAGTGTGGACAGCAGGGGGCGTCTTGCAAAGGGTTCATTTCTTTGGCAAAAATGCATGTTAGAAACAGCGTACCCCTTACAGACAACTCGTTTATTGTTTATTGTTATGAACAACAATAAAAACTCCTATTCCCTTTTCCATTTAAACATACAGAGGCTTGCTGAGTTATATGATTTTTTGCTGCACTTTATGTCTATATTCTTGATTCACTTCACTGATATGTGCCTCTCAGAAACCTGGTGGAACAATCATAAAGTTACAATGTTCAGTTTACCTGGATATGATCATATTTCCTTCCACAGAACTGACAGATCTGGTGGTGGAGCGTCTCTCTTTGTTAAACGCGTATTGAGCGCCATTATCTAGTTTCACTGCTCGCTGGAGGGGAGGAGGCAGTGATCACTAAATAAAACTGGATATATGATGGGAGACTTTATTGATCCAGTTTTATTGATCAGTTAAGAGCCTCATCTTTTCTCCCCTAACATACCAGCCTACTGGACTAACATCAAATACTAAACTGCCAGTTAATGATGATTATATCACTAACATGACTGCGGGGCCCAGTTATGTGGTGTATTACAAGTTGACATTACTGGTCATCTTCCAATCATTACCATAATAAAAACAGTGACACAACTAGTATCAGTACTTCTGCAAGAAACATCAACCGTAGAAGCACTTTTCTAAAGTTTTAACATGTGTAAAATATCTAACTATGCATTTAAAAACATTTTTCTCAAGCAGTTAATAATTTCTGTTTAGAAAAGAGTGTCCTCTAGATCTCTAAAGCTCACAAGATGTGCACGTAACAGAAGCTACACCAGTGGTGGCTTAGTGGGTAGGATACTTGCCTCTAGATCAAGAGGACATGGGTTCAATTCCTCCCTTCAGCACCACTGGGTTCCTGACCCTTAACCTCAAGTTGCTCCAGGGAGACTGCCCCCTGTAGTTAGAGAATGGAAGTCGCTTTGGATAAAAGTGTCTGCTATAAGCCATAAATGTAAATGTAACAACTCCAAATGGTAAGGGCAGACAAGATGTTTGTTCCAAAGTCGAAAGTTCCAGTCCAAATCCACTTGTGGACGGCTTGTTAATGATGCAGAACAATCTTACATAACTTTTCAAAGCAGGATCACTGCTGAAATATAAGATAAACATCCAAAGAGACAGACAAAACCAGCTGGTTGGTATGATGGAGAATGGGTGGCAAGCTGGGCTTAAGCATGGGAGAGGAGAATGATGAGTTGTAGGTACAATTTTTACAGGAAAAACAACTATAGAGCGCTAAAAAAATGGAGGAACTGGTGCTTGCAGGTACCAAGCTCTGCCTGTTTTCATCCCTGACATCCTTCAAGTTTTACCTGAGAAGCACCATGCCCCACCTCCTCCACCCCCTCTGCCCAGCCTGACCGAGCTTCGCGAATGCAGTGACAGAATGCAACACATCCCCACTGAACACCAGCAGCGAGGCCTGATACCTGCCAGTTCCCTGCTATAATAACAGTGTTGCCACTCATAACTGCTCTCGAGACAAGCTGGGACCAATTCCACTTCTGATTCCATTGAATATCTCTGTACTGTGATTAAAAGCTCTCCAAGAGTTTGACTAGTTGTTGTCTACTGTGCCACTAAAATACAGTCCAAACTGTGTTGATGAATTTTCTGAGATGGGGTCAGTAATTTCTGCAGACACTAATTCGTTCACTGAGTATTTTAATATACACTTTAAAAAACACCATTGATGGCCCTTCCAAAGAACACATTGCTTTGTTTGACAAGTTTGATCTGGCCCAACTCATATCCAAGGTCACACATTGGATTTGGTCAAAAAAGAAAGGTCTCAGTGGTTCTACTATGAATGTTAAGGATATAGCTCTCTCTGATCACTTTTTTTTTATTTCTTAGATAGCTTGTTGTTCCAAACAGCCAAACTAGATCTTAAACTCTCAGTCAATGAAAATACCTGTGCTCTGTTTGTGGAAGCCATGTGTTACCTAGTATAACAGAAGAGCATACTAAAATAATTTGTAATAAACCGAGAGCACCATGTAGAAACACCTTGATTTTAGTAAATAAGAAGAGACAGTGCAGTGTAAAAAATAAGCTTCAGATTGACTGACATTTTCAGAATTGTTTACAAACAAGCATCATTAATAGGAACATTAACACCTGAGCTCTTTTCACCAAGGTGAAATTACTTCGACACAATTACCTCTATATTTCCTATCAGTTAAAATGTCTAAAGGGATTGCATATTTTTTACATTAGCTCCATAACAAAGTCTGTATCAACATACAGGAAAAAAGGTGGCCTTAATGCTTGAATTTACTATTAATTACATAACTCAGCTGTATCGCATCCAAATTTCTGTTAATTGTGAACAGCTCTCTTTTCTCAGAGATGTTCCCTGCATCACTAAAGACTGCTGTTTTGAAACCCCTTAAGAAACCTGAATGTCCATAAACTTAATTATAGGCCTATTTAAGATCTCCCAATCATAGACAAGGTCATTGAAAAGGTAGTCTTTAATCAAATCAGTAATTGTTTGACTTTAAATGGCAGCTTTGACCATTTTATTCATTCTTTCATCAGCATGATCGTGCTGAAATAGCTCTGAAAAAATGTATAAAATGACTGAATACAGACTCAAGTCAAATATCTGTTTTTGCACTGCTAGCTCTCAGTGTAACCTTTGACACTGTAGAATAAATACTGAAAGATAGATTAGAAAATTGGGTCAGGCTCTTATGAACAGT
This sequence comes from Hydrocynus forskahlii, assembly GCA_037974365.1. NCBI lineage: Eukaryota > Metazoa > Chordata > Actinopteri > Characiformes > Alestidae > Hydrocynus > Hydrocynus forskahlii. The sequence continues at coordinate 31,651 of JBBPCX010072774.1, forward strand.
CCTCAGGTGGTTTAGGATGTAATTAGAATGGGTTAATTTGTATCTGTCGACACACATAAATCAGAAAAAAAGACTTGGTAAACTTATTCATCACTTTATATCCTGTAGAATTAACTACTGAAATGCTTTTCTCTTTAACTTCCCCCAAAAAGACCTCGGAATAGCTCCAGTTTATTCAAAATGCTGCTGCTGGAGTTCAATTGAAAATCAAGAAAATAGAGCACATTACTCTAATCATATAGAATTGAGTTCACATCATTTAGAAGTCACTCAGTGCTTTGGACTCCATGTAATGTTTGATGAAGATCAGCCTGGGAGGTCTCAGATCAGCAGGAGCTGGTCAGCTAGTGGTACCAAGAGTTGAAACTATGGTGGCTGAAGTGGCCTCATTATGCTGCCCGTTGCTGGAGCCAGCCCCCTGTGGAGATCAGATCTGCCAGTTTTAAAATAAAACTTAGCATAGCCTTGTGTTCTGCTGCCTTCACTTCCATACCAGTAAGACACAGATTTTGAACACCTTTATTTGTAGTCTTTTATTTATTTTTTTACTTATTTTAATTGGCTTTATATGTGACCTTTTATCATATGTTGATTTAATTGCTTACATTTACCACTTACTTTTCTTTTTAGACTTTAAAACATCCTCCTCAACATCCTCCTCCCAGCACACTCAGAGTCTCTCCTCAACATCCTCCTCCCAGCACACTCAGAGTCTCTCCTCAACATCC
>JBBPCX010072794.1:0-11723 GCA_037974365.1 Hydrocynus forskahlii
TTCCTTTGATATTTTCTTATATCCCTTTCCTGTTTTATAGAGTTCAGCTACCTTTTCCCGCAGATCCTTTGACAATTCTTTTGCTTTCCCCATAACTTAGTATCCAAAAAACATCAGTGCAGCACTGGATAAAAGATGCAAGCATCTGTCAGGAGTCCAGAAACTCATTGACCTTTTATATACACCCACTAATTACAAGCAAACAGATCACAAGTGAAGATGGTTACCTTTAATAGTCATTCAGACCTGTTTGTGTCAAGTTGTGCGCATGTTATCAAGCCAAATCACCAGGGTATGTAAACTTTAAGGAATTAAGAAATCATAAATTCTGCCAGGGTATGTAAACTTATGAGCACTATATATATATAAGTGTGACCTTATATGTGTGTTTGAGTACATTTAGTAGGGGTAGCAAAGTGAACCTGAAACATTCAGTTTTTTATTAAAACAGAAGGGCAGAAAAACATTACCTGGCAAAATGACAACGCACACACATATTCTACATGTATGATACTATACACCTCTATTAGTGTTCTGTACTTCTGCAGCAATGTGTATCTGTAATACTACAGTACTGTCAAAACAGTTCTGACCTCCTGAAACATAGATTCCTCAACATCTCTGAGGGTGTGTTGTTGTATCTGAACCAAGACATTAGCAGCTGTTCCTTTACGTTCTGTAAGTTATGAAGAGGGGCCTCGATGGATCAAACTAGTTTGTCCACAGCTTTCTACTGATCAGACTGTGATCTGGGGAATCTGATGGTTTGTGTCAAAGGAGCATCCACATGAATGTCAGGGCTCAAGGTTTCCAAACAGAACATTACCCGGGGCATCACACTGCCTCTGACAACTTACCTTCTTTTCATAGTGCATCCTGGAGCCATCTGTTCCACAGGTAAGCAACATTGTCAGGGATTTCAGCCAGGGCAGGGTAACCAGCATGAACCAGTTTGTTTTTACCAGTTTGTGCTACAGGAGCTCTTCTGAGGGATTGGACAAGACAAGCTAGCATCAATGAGCCTTGGGTGCCCAAGACCCTGTCGCTGGTTCACCTGGTGTCCTTCCTTGGGCCCTTTTGGGTGCTGATCAGAAACATCCCATAAGGCCTGCTGGTTTGGAGATGCTCAGACCCAGTCATTTACCCCTCATAATCTGACCCTTGTCAAAGTCATTCAGATATTTACATTTGTCGTCTTACAATACATCAATTTCAAGAACTGACTGGTCACTTGGTGTATTCTACCTTTTAGCAGGTGCCATGGAAACAAGTTAATCACTGTTTATTATCTGATGTTGATATATGAGGTCCGGGTAAATATAAATAGTTTTGTCTTAAATATATCTACATGTCTCCAATTACATGAAAATATATGCATGCATATGTGCCAATATATTGAACCTTATTCACGGTAGGGCATTAACGACTTTGCCATCGAAGTTGAGTCGACTTGTCATTTGATGACGTCATCACACACGCAACCGAGGAACACAGGTGTCCAACATTGAGCAACTTTTCTTAAAGTTCTCTGTAACATTAACGGTCAACATGACAATTAAACAAAACAAAACAAAGGCTGATACCTTGAATTTTCTGGTAAATTTTAGTGTTCAACAGAAAGTGGGAACAGTTTCAGCGTCCTCTGGACTGGGCGAATCTCTGCAGTGCTAGCGTTAGCCATGTTAGCTAGCGGATGCGTTTCAGATGCCGTGCAGAACGCTCGTACAGTTACTGTACTTTAACACCGACTTGCAGGTTGTGCAGGTCACCGTGCTGTTTGTGTGTTTAGAGTGAAGGATCTCCACACATGTGATGTGTGACTGTCTCCTCTGCTGTCGTGTCTCTCGTCTTGTTGTGGTTTTGTGTTCACATTCCCCTCGTGCCAACGGTACCGTTTTATGAAGGGACTATAATAACTGGTTAAGTCAAGGAACGCGTGTCAGCGTAAGCCAATCAGAGGCAGAGATTGCATTGTGTACACAAGCGTACACACAGAGAGAGGAAAAAAACATGTGACTTATCGACTTCTCTCAGGGGGCGTCAACTTGAGCCTCTGAAGCCGACTTTTCTGTTAATGCCCTAATTCACGGGGGTCGGCACTCATGCTTGAAGTCTCTGGGACTTTGGGCTGCTTTTTAGATTCTGCAGGTTTTTGCTTAGTAATGAGTTTTAGTCAGATTATGTCAATGTGACAGACAATGAAACAGTGGGAAAGGCCTCAGGCTTTAGGGTGTAGTCTGGGAGTGTGTGTGTGTGTGTGTGTGTGTGTGTGTGTGTGTGTGTGTGAGTGTGTTTGTGTGTGTGCATGCATCTCGTTGGTATTATGAAGTGTTATTTTATTATTTATTATTAAATGCCTTCTACATATCAGTTAGTAGCTGCATAATACTAGCCCTAAAATTAAACTTGAAAATAAAGTAGATTTAAAATTGAAAATAGATTGAATAATTGGTATTATTGTTTGCAAGATAGTTTGTCAGATTTCTGGCTGCCTCACCAAGACAAACACACACACACACACCTTACATAATATATACCTTTAAACTTAGTAATTATAACAATCCCATATTCATATCAGATGTGACCTTCACTTCCAGACGGTGTCATTAAATGACGCACATTCAGTGACCCGCCGCCACTGTGTACCTGCCCAGTTCTGTTTACTGCTCCAAATACTCCACAACCAGGCGTTTTAATGGCCAGTTACCGTCCGGTGGGGAATCTGAAGCAGACCCAGTGGTTATTTTTCACTGGTCACTGAACCCCATGCTTATCAGCACACCATCGTGCTTATCAGGAACTGTTATTAGATCAGTGAAGGGATTGGTGATTAGATGTTGTTATGGGTGTCTCGATCTTACTCACTGGGAAAATGAGGAGTGTTGTGTGTGAAAGAAACTGGTTACAAACCGCAAGCTGAACCAGGACAGGCCTGTATCGACACGGCTGAGCCTGCAGTCTTTAGATGCTGCTTTATAGATGACATCATCCTGAAACCACAGCAACAAAAGGACAATTTTTAATTTAAGTTTTATTCTTGTTTTAGATGCCCATTAAAACCCTAGGGATACACTGACTACCTCTGAAGCCTGGATTTTATCGCTTTTATCTCTTAATGCAATGCATCAGGTTTTCTTTTTGTGGCCCTTGTTTTGTAAAGTCTCTTTGAAATATGAAATTAGACTGTTCATTGCCCCCAAGCAACACTGGTCACCTTATCAGCAGGAGCACTTGGGTTTCAATACCTGGGGGGCCCGTATCAGAAACCTGGAGCGAATTTCATATCAACTAGAAAGTGTAACTAAGGGGTGCAAAGTGTTAGCCAAAGCCAAAGCCGATTTACAGAAACCCAGGTCCAAGCCCCCCGCAAGGTAAACAGAAGTGAAACAGTAAATATGATAATGACAGGAGTTATCAGTCAGTGTTAATACAACTATAGTCATTTTAAGTAGTATCAAAACCCACCAGCAAAACTACACTGTACGCTTCTCAAAACTGGTAAAACAACGACTCAGACATCACCATTCATAACCATTTCATGTACTATCTTTGTCTTGTTTAGAGACATTTGGCATTCTTACTTTTGTTTGATATTTTAATCAAACTACTAATTTTAACATTGCAAACAAATCCACGGAACAGAAACAGAATCAAACTCAGTAACTAAACAGTATGTCCTCAGTGCAGATTTAGAAAAATCAAATGCCTCAGCTTGGATGGGCTGATGCTTTTTCTCCTCTCAGCTAGCATCTGCGGACAGACGGACAGACGCTCCACTCTCTTTTTTCACATAATGGTATGATCCTATATCCTCACATGTGATTGCTGCCAACCAAAACGAAGTTCTACCGTGAGCAGAGCTGAGCCACCGAGAGAGAGAGAGCTGAGCAGCGAAAGGGAGCGGCTCTCACTCGATGGGAGTCGGCTCTTCTGATTCACTACAAAGCATCGGCTCTTAGAGCTCTTAGAGCCGATGCTTTTGTGCATGACACATCACAAATAAAAAAGAACTCGCTTTTCTGTCGGTCCACTTTTTGGACCACTTCTAGAGGACTGAGTTTGGTTCCTTTAAAGAGGACTATATATAAAAACACCCTTAAAGAAAGTATCAAAACAGTCTCCTGCTTTCATGTACACAAAGACGTGCATTAAGGTTGATTGCTGTGGTCTTGCACTAGCATTTGCAACCATGTGTACGTAGCACTGTGATGTGTCTTCAAATCAAATTGCTAGTGTTAAATGATGTACTATCCTTTCTGCCCCTCGACACCGTAGCAGTACAGATCTTACAGGCTGCCTTACTCCTGTCGTCGTCTTTTATATTAAAATATTTCGAAATCGCTGACATTGCTTACTCCTCCTATTGAAAAAAATCTCATAGCTCATGGATAGAATATCTGACGCCAAGTTTCCAGCTCGTTGTCTCCCCCTAGATATTGAAGTCAGGTAGGACAACAAATCGCATCCACCCAGTGTGATCAGTTGATGTAGTGAAATAGGATATTGTTCAGTGGTATCTATCACAGGGTTCGGTCCGAACCGGGAAGGAGAGAGGTAGGCACAGGCACGGATTTCCATGATGCAGGCTTTTATTATGAATTACACTAAACAGAACACTACAAAATGAAAACAAGGCACGGGGGCCAGACGAGAGGATAACCAGGAGAAAGAGGAGAGATGGGAGATGAGGAGGAGAACAATAGTAGAGAACAAACCAGAACATGACATTAATGCGTCCATGCCACAGCTGAGGAAGGAGCCCCTTAAATAGACCCCCTACCAGGGTAGATTGGACATAGAATAATCCTCCTCAGCAGTGATTTGTGAGAAGTCCTAGATTCTGCAGCGACCTCTAGTGGTCGCTGACTGGTACCGTGACAGTATCAGTGCATGGTATCGGCAATTCACATACGATTACGAGTATGAGTATTTTAACGAAGAGGTACTCAGAGAGGTGAAAGATCCTCTATGAGCCAGACATGCACTTACGCAACTACATTACATTCACCATTATTATTTGAGTCATGGGTTCTCAGCACAGCAGTGACACTGATAAGGTAGAGTGTGTGGTGATGGTATGAATGTATCAGGCATAGCAGCATTGCTGGAGTCATTACATACATCACTGATAGGTCAAGAGGGGTCCTCCCCAAAAACATTCAGTCAAATGCTGTCCAGACAAACAGGTCAGCAATTGGCTGCCTAGGAGTTGGGAAGAGAACTGTGTAATATTCAGGCACCTCTCTCTCCCTGTGTGTGTCTCTCTCTCCCTCTCTCTCTCTCTCTCTCTCTCTCTCTCTCTCTCACTGATGTAACAGCCAGTATCTCCCCCATGTCGTGTCTGCGGTGTTCATATGGATGTGTTTCCACAGCTGTCTCAAACAGTTGCTTGTGGCATCTTTTTTTCTGCGCGTCTCTCTTTCAGCGCCTCAGTGACTAACCACAGTCACGGACACAGCCGGTCTGCGGCCTCCAGAGACAGATACCAAATTGTTTGGTCAGTCTTGTGCACGTTTAAAAAAAACAGCAGGCTGAATTGAAATGATTCAAGTTCACATGTACACAGTGGAGCAACACACCTCTCACCAAAACAAGCAAATTACTTCTGTAGATGAGATTTGTAGTTTTAAAGAACCTCCGCATAATATAAAGGTTTTAATATTTTTACCAGAACCATCTATCCAATCCAAGAACCAACAAATCTTTATTGTTATATGGGAATTCCACTAATCTTTCAAAATTGCTGCATAATTTGGTGGTCTGTTCCAGAGAGACTTACAGAGCAGAAATTGTTCACGGTGGTGGTGAATGGAACCAAACGTCTGGCTCCATGCAGGGCATTTGGAGGTAAACTAGTTTCTTGTTTAGTTCAGATTTTACACTATTTAGTTCAAATTTGCCTCTCTGAAAACTGGTATGTTTGGATTGTAATTAAAAAATGAATTATGAAGAATTTTTTTAATTTTGAAAAATGTTTCATCATTTTTAAGATGCTTAACATGAACTCATTTTGCAGTAAAGTAGAGAAGGTACAGTAACACATTAAAGCATCTGTAACCCCATGTTAAGCTCAAATGACAACAGTATGAGGGGACCAGTAGAGTGTGTAGTTTGTGCCTAAATATATAAATATCATGCACCTTATTTCTATGCCCCATACTTTGAGTGAAAAGGTGTTAGCGTGGTGCTATTTTTTACATTTGATGTGAGTTCTAGTTGAAATAGGCCTTTGAAGGAATGACTGAAGGAATTCTGTTCGGTACTTTGTGTGTTACAATTTTGGAGTAACTCCTTCAGTAAACACATGATATCTTTTATTAAACTAGTGAGGGCAGAACATCTCTGGTCACAGAGGATATAATGTGTAAACCATTGGATTTTAATAATGATAGGTTTTTTAATCAGCATTCCTATTCGTGCAATCATTTCAGATTCACTCGGCTGTAGTGATCACTGCAATTCACTCATTGCGAGAGGACAGTGTCGCTTACAGCAGTGTTTTTATACTTTTCCTCATTAAATAAGATGTGATTCAGGTGATCACCAATCAGTCCCTCATGAAGCAGAAAGAGGTGTTTGTGTGGAGGAATTTAACAGACACTGGCAAGGAATGGTTGTCATACTCATAGAGATGCTGATTTAAAAATAAATTGCTGTGGTCTCTTATTTTTGATCTGTTTTTATTGGGACTTAAAATGACAACTCAAAGAAATGCTCGTGTTCTCATTGACAGTAATGAACGCCATTTCCTGCTCTCAGTCGGCCATAAAAATAAGGAGTATAAAAGACTTTCTGTCACTTAGTCATTTTTAAAGAAATTTGTTGTAACTATTGTTTCAGTGGTATGTGCCATCTGTAATGAATATCTTTTCCACAGATTAAAGGTTAACACAATCCAGGCATGTCTGCTGTGAACACACTGCCGTTACAGGTCTGCTGGTTGGGTTTGGTGGATTGTTCTGCTTTGTGATTTTGTTTGTGTTTCTACATCATTTCAGCCACCTTAAAACACTTCTGCACGCACACACACTTTGAAGCCAAGGGTCATGAGAGTTCAGCATGTGTGTGTGTGTGTGTGTGTGTGTGTGTGTGTGTGGGCCATGCCTCTGCCTCCCCACCAACTCTTTATCATGCAGAGCATCCCTCATAAGTGATGAGTGGTGTATGTGTTTCATTACGTTCTTGCAGTAGCATGAATCCTCCTGTGTCCGGTCAGGGTCACAGGCTGGAGGAGGGAAAAACATTGTTTCTGCAGAAGAGACCGACTGATCCACAACAGAGACTCAGAACGAACCTCCGAGGAGATTTATTACATGTCATAATACCACATAGGCACTGAGTGTGTGTGAGTGTAAATAGTATGTGGGGGTGTGTGAGAGTAACTATATGTGATGCTGTGGGAAAGAATACCTTTCGAGATGAGGCCGATATAAACAGAAAATGCTGGTAGGAGATGTCTTTAAATGCTCTTATTTTTTTTATTTTTTTTGCAATTGTTAAAGCACTAAGTGAATTTTCTCCATGACTGCAACAACATTTCAAAACTCTTTACACAATGGCCACAACAGAGCTCCTTGTGGTATAAAATATGTATAAAAGGCATTTCTGCAGAGAGCCCCTGTTAGCAAACCAGCAACAAAATCATTTTCCTTTATGTCCAGAATAATCATTTTGGCAATGATGACGAGACTACCTTTTTAATGATTAGTCAGTGTGGGTCAGTGGTGTGTGTGACAGAGTGGGTGTGCGTGTGTGTTCGGGGCTCCGTGTGTGTGCAAGTGGATGTGTGTGCATGTTTGTGTGTGTGTGTGTGTGTGTGTGTGTGTGTGTGTGTGTGTGTGTGTGTGTGTGTGCGCGCGCGAAAGTGACAGAGTCAGTTGAACATAAACAAGAATTATTTCAAAGGAAACCATACTTACAGAAGGGCCAGTGTATGTGTGTGTGTGTGTACATTTCACACCCTGTAATAATCTGTGGAGAACTGGATGGTTGGCAGAGCTCCCTCTGAGTCTCTCTCTCTCTCTCTCTCTCTCTCGCTCTCTCTTTCATTTAACATCTCTAAATGAATGTTGAACATAATGTCTTTTTGAGATCAAATGTGGACCTCCAGACAAACGCAATATTTAATGACTATCAACGTCTTATCTGTACTATGGAAGGAGCGCGGATGTATGTGTGTGTGTGGGGGGGGGGTACCTGACACAAATTTTGATTAGAATCATTTTCTGAAGGTTTAAATTGCTGGGGTCAATTTGACCCCAAAGAAAAGAGAAATTCGTGGATCTGGAGACAACAGAAGGCGTAAAACTGTAATGTAAACTGTAACTGTATCACCTTCAACAGCGCCCCCTGCTGTACAGTCGGGGTAACAAAAGCATTCCATCAAATGGGGGGTGGGGGGGTGGGAGGGTTAAGTGAAGTGTATTCCTGTACAGATTACTGAGCACCTGTTCCAAAATGTGATCTGTACCACTGGATGATTAATTTAAAGTAACGAAACTTGTTACAAGTGAAAAGAAAGGAACAAAGCTGCCATAAGAAATGTACAGAAATATAATAAATCACATACAGCTGTTCATGCATTCTGTGTTCTGTGTGTCCAATTGGAATGGTGTTGCCTGATATGAGGATACAATATAGTGCTGCGTGCTGCCCTTTTTACTCAAACTCGTTTTCGGTAAAGCTTTTCAATTGGCGCTGTTCCAATAAGAATAGGGACCCACATCACTCGAACAGCAGCAGAAGAATGTGCTGGAAGAAAAGCGTCTGAAAACATGTCAAAGATAGAAATTTTGCTTAAATTCAAAATCGCTCCCTTCCTTATATCTTTGGTCTAATACACTTCCAGCCAAGTTTGAATGGTGTTGAAAATAATTAGAACAAAATGTCTTTTTGTCTGTAACTTTAACCTTTATTTGTAACCTGATAATGTAACACTGTTCTTTTACTGTCCAGCTCTGATCAAAAAAACCTTTGATATCATTAATCTGTGATTAGTAATGACACGTCAGAGGAGCAAAAATGAGGCAAGAATGGGAAGCCCTACGCTTTCTATACTTGCCCAGATTTAAGAATCTCAACTAAAACAATCTTTGGCTGAAAGTCTTAAATAAAATTCAGACTGCCATTAGATAAGATCACAGTACCCTAATAACTGCTATGTTGATAACAAATGGTGTTAGCAGTGCCTTCGACAGAAAGCAGCATTGTGCATCCCTGCTTGTTGACCATGAACATGGCATTTGATCCCATCGACCAAGAGATGCTTGATGACTCAGTAATATTGGTACTGGTGAGAAAACCATAGAGTATCCAGCAACTACCTTGCACATAGAACCCACTGTGTTTATACAGGTGAACACAAGTCAGGTTCAATTTTATGCCCTGTCTTATTTTCCATTTTTATAACACTGAGGTGACATGCTGATTTCCAGCTGGGACTGACAATGTTCCCTTCTGTGTGGAGTTTGCATGTTCTTTCTATGTCTATGTGGGTTCCTGCTGGGTACTCCAGTTTCCTCCCACAGTCCAAAGATATGCAGGTCAGGTTAATTGGCAATGCTAAATTGTCCCTAGGTGTGAATGTATGCGTGAATGTGTTTGTCTGTGTGTCTGCCCTGTAATGGACTGGTGACCTGTCCAATGTAGAGCTAGATGGATAAATAACATTGGGAAGTATATGCTTACAGCTAAAGTGCCAACGTATGCAGACGATACAGTAGTCCAAGCCATCGCCTCTTCTCAGAGCCAGGCTGTTGATGAGCTCTAGACTGCCTCTAGAAAGCTCTCAGCCACACTGTTTGCAGATTTAAGATGTGTTGGTAATCATAACTTAGGGGGGGGGACCTGGAAAAGTATCAGCTTGCAGGTACTGGGAGGATGATAGGCATTGAATGTCAGGTTGGGATTTTATAAGCAAAATGGGTTCTGTCTTAATCCAGCAGTCAGGAAAATGCTTGTACAGGCTATTGTCCTACATTATGGGGACATCATTTTTTTTATTAATGCTGCCTCCTCAACACTTTGTCGCCTTGACTCTGTGTATCATAGTTCTTCAAGTTTTAGATCTATTTAATTCTCCAGCACCCATTTCTGCGTACATCATGATCTGGCTTCTCTGCCCTCATTGAGACTAAGGACATTTTTTTTAATTTACAAAGCCGTACTGAGAAAACTCCCTTCTTATCTGTGTAATCTCTTTTCACTTATCAACAGCTATGATTTTGGCTCCTTTAGATGGCCACTTTACAAGGTGCCCAGGATTTGCACAGAACTTGGCTTTCTCCTGTTTTGTACCCTGGTCAGGAAATAACCTTCAGAACTTACTACTGCCTACTGATTTCATCTCCCTTAGGAAAGTTCAAAGCTCTGATAAAAATGTTTAACTGAAAAGTGTAAATGCTTTTCCTATCTCTAGTCTGTTTTTGTCATAATTTGTGTTTTTTTTTACAGGACTTCCTGGTTATATAAACGTTCAATAAAATCCTGGAGTTTACTCAGCTGTTTGAATACTATTTCATTCAAGGACTCGATCACAAGAATTCTTGGTAGGTTTAACACACATATGCTTGGTTGTAAATGTGTATGGTTCTTTTGTCAGCTTTTGGGTAAAATATTTATATTTTGTGCAGTTTATAGAGACTGTGGTTGGTGGAATAAAACACTTGTAATTCTCTATGTGTGGTTGTGCTCACTTCAGCAAAGGGTCTGGTTTAGCACATCTTCTACCCAGATTTTTTTTTCTGACAACTGGGTGATAAAGTTTGATTTTTTCATTAATGGAAAGCTCTCGCCGGCGGCATGGTGGCGCAGGGGTTAGTGCTGTTGGCTCACAGCAAGCCGGTCCTGGGTTCGACTCCCAGGTTGGGCGCAGGGTCTTTCTGTGTGGAGTTTGCTTGTTCTTCCTGTTACCGCTGGGGTTTCCTCCCACTGCCAAAAACATGCGTTTGTTTTTGGCAGTGGGAGGAAACATGCGTTGGGGATGTTGAGCACACTAAATTGCCCCTAGGTGTGACTGTGAGCGTGAATGGTTGTCTGTCTCTCTATGTGGCCCTGCGACGTGCTGGAGACTGTCCAGGGTGTACCTTGCCATTGCCCATTACAGCTGGGATAGGCACTTGTTAACCCCTCTAATGTCATTATCCTCATTACACACAGGCACTCTCTTTTGTATTGTCTGTTACAGCCTGTTCCCATTATGTCCTGTTACACCCTGTACATCCTGTTTCTCCCATTATCTCCTACAACCCTCTATTTCTTTCTATTGTTTTATCTTCATGTAACATCTGCTCCCACCTCTGTCTCCTGGTAATCATGTTATCTCTTGTTACCACCTCTATATACTGTTACCCATTACCTTCTGTTACTACCTATATCTTCTGTTAACCGTTATCTCCTGTTACCACCTCTATCTCCTGTTACTAATTATCTCCTGTTACCACCTCTATATCCTGTTACCCGTTACCTTCTGTTACTACCTATATCTCCTGTTATTCATTATCTTCTGTTACCACCTCTATCTCCTGTGACCCGTTACCTTCTGTTACCACCTCTCTCCTGTTACTAGTTATCTCCTGTTACCACCTCTCTCCTGTTACTAGTTATCTCCTGTTACCACCTCTCTCCTGTTACTAGTTTATCTCCTGTTACCACCTCTATCTCCTGTTACCAGTTATCTCCTGTTACAACCTCTATCTCCTGTTACCAGTTATCTCCTGTTAGCA
>JBBPCX010072794.1:11823-32367 GCA_037974365.1 Hydrocynus forskahlii
CCTCTGTCTCCTGTTACCAGTTATCTCCTGTTACCACCTCTATCTCCTGTTACCAGTTATCTCCTGTTACCACCTCTGTCTCCTGTTACCAGTTATCTCCTGTTACCACCTCTATCTCCTGTTACCAGTTATCTCCTGTTACCACCTCTATCTCCTGTTACCAGTTATCTCCTGTTACCATCTCTATATACTGTTACCCATTACCTTCTGTTACTACCTATATCTCCTGTTACCCGTTACCTTCTCTTACCACCTCTATATCCTGATACCAGTTATCTCCTGTTACCACCTCTATATCCTGTTACCCATTACCTTTTGTTACTCCCTCTATATCCTGTTACCTGTTATCTTCTGTTGCCACCTCTTTCTACTACCTCTATATCCTGTTACCTGTTCTGTTATCACCTCAGTCTTCTGTTAATCTTGTTATCTCTTGTTACCACCTCTGTCTCTTCTTACCCTGTTATGTACTTTTACCCTGTCTCCTGTTACCCCCTTATAACACCTCTATTCCTTGTCGCACCGTTATCTCCAAACATTGCCTGGATCTCGCGTTACCCCATTATCTTTTTTTACCACCTCTGTTCCTTTGCGCCTGCACTTTTATCTTGTACTACTTCACCTTCTGATTTTGTTGTGTCTTCGCCTCTGTGTTGAGTGTCCTCGAGTAACTCTGAGTGGGGAGGTCTCCCCCCTCTGTCTGAACCCACTGAACTGAATCCTGGCTCTTTTTATGATGACAACACTTTGTTTTGAATGGACTCTCACTCTCTTATAACTCACTTGTTATAAGAATACTGCTCCTGTTTGTGTGTGTGTGTAAAACTGCAACATGCAACATAAATCAATATAATTTTTCTTGCCAGTCCTTTCAAGTATGTCTGTTTGACCCTAGGATTTGTTGTGGGAGTTTTTGGCTTTTTCACCCCAATTTTTTTTTGTTGTCTTGTTAGCATGTATTTTTTTATGTTTCCCCACTGGCTGAGGAATGTGTTACCATATCAACTGAGAATCTGACCGCCTGACTGATGGCCCCTGGAGACTGAGGGACTTTATGGCAAATAACTGTTGTTATTGTTGTTATTATTGTTGTTTGGGACTTTTGAGGCTTGGAGTGCCACATATTATTATTATTATTATTATTATTATTAATCACAATGTGACTTTGTCTAGGGTTTGTGTGGACCCTGAGGAAGCCAATGATCTAAGTACCTTTGACCCTCTTGGCTGTGGGTACAAAGTGGGTCAGTCACACACACACACACACACACACACACAAACTGACCCAGTTATTGGGAAACAGTCTTTCCCATAGGACATCAGAACTACTGAGCAAACACTCTGATACACAAACACGCAAATGGCTGGAAAGTAAGTTTCATGTTGCTGTGATCTTGGGAACTGCCCAGTCATAGCCAGCCAGTCACAATCAATTTGTGACAGTGTGTGTCTTTGTCTTGGTTTATATATGAAATGTTTAGGATTTACGGCAGATAGTTATGTAACAATTTTCATAGTTTCTGTAGTAACAGCCTGGGAAGGCTTCAGAGGCTGTAACGGAGTGAATAAAGATTTGATTACATTCACCCACAAAACCTCATAAGACTGAAATCAGGTACTAATGTTGTGTGATCAGTTCAGGATCACAAGCACCACTTCAGCTCATTCCCTAAGAAAACTGAATGGTGCTCCAGATATTTCAATTCCACTGCTCCCCAACCCAAAGCTGGGGGGCTTTGTACCCCTCTATCTGGCAGGAATAGTCACCTTAGGATAATGTGTGTCTGCTCCAGAGTCCTGTTCTTTTGGTCAGTGCTTTTCTGTGGAAATTAAACAAACTGTGTGCAACTGAACACCTGGCTCAGCAATAGGTGCACCTTAAAGTAGCCAAATTCACTCACCGCGAGGCATGTCTGGATACTTTCGGACATTCTCACACAATTATATAACACGTTTGCATGCTGGAGGTAAATCGGTGCTGTAGTGCCAATGGCTGAATGCTTCCACTGAACTGAAACAGTAACTGAGCATGATCAGACTGGCCTGGATTTGGCCCTCTGATGCTTCCACTTTGAATGGCTTGTACTTATGTGGTCTATCAATGCCTTTTAAGAGGAGTGGGTTTGTGTAATGATTCATTGTAAAGAAACTTACTGACATAGATTTATTTACAGTGGGGGAGGATGGAACCAGGGATCGCATATATATATCCACTCCAAACCTACTAAACTCTCATAGGTGCTTGGGGACTAACATGCACACACACACACACACACACACACACACACACACACAGACGTCCTGCACCCACACTTGCCCGCATTCTCCATTTTCACCTTCCCTCCTGCAGTCTATCATTACAGAGCGCTGATGTGTAAATGCAGGACTTTCCCTTCAGAGGAACACGCAGAAAGAACAGCAGAGTTTCTCACGCATGTTATCTCAAAGGGCCTTAATAACCAACTTCTGACCAGCTTCTGAAAGCAGCACTTTGAGCCATAATTGCTGGGCTGCAACCTCAGACAGGAAATGTAGACGAGGCTTAGGACCTCATGGCTGGCCCTCATCTCGAAACCCTGCATGTGTGTTATTAACAATGAGTCATGCCATTAGAAGTTATTATCACACTATTAGTCATCATCAAAGCCCTTTCCCCAGCGGACAAACAAATGATGTGATGTCTTTGATGTAGGGAGAAGAGATGAATAATTCAGTATTGTATATAATGCCATGCGATTCATAATGATAAACAGTGCGCTTACTGACACACTGAAGTGTTTTAATTATTTAAATACATAAATATTTTACGTAAATATGAATCTTTATGCTGCTTCTGAGTAGCACAACCAACTAGGCGCTGGTCCCATAATCTGGAGACTATCTGTGGGTGGGAGGCTGACTGGTCCTGCTCTCTCTGGCTCGGCCGGGTGGTCCCTCCTCAACCCTATCACTCAGCGAATACCAGGCAGCATGGGACTATAAGCTGATGTAGCAGTCTTCTCCTCCTAGTGAGTCCAATAACACATGGAGCTTCAAGTGTTTCAGGAGAAGGACGTTTCAGCCTCTCGGCACTGAGTGAAAGCAAGTGAAAATGGCCCTGAATAAACCGGGAGAAACTAAAAAAATGAATGTTTATTTGTATGTATGTGAGAAATGTTTAAATGCTATTTATGCCTGCATGTGTATTTTACTACACATTATTTGTACAAGTACAATATCACTAAAAATCGTAAATGTTTCTATAAATATTGAATTCAAGTTACTACAAATATTAGTTCTTCTGTAGTAATAGGACTTATACTTTACACTTTAATTTACATTGAAGGCTTACTTGCATGATGCCACTGACAAACCATCTTTGGTTCTTAAAAATTCTTTCACTGAATGATTCGTCAAATGTTTTTGTAAATGAGACGTACAAGTGCCTTTAATCTTTATATGTGATATATATCGGCGTATATAAAAAAATAACTTTTGTTATGGATCGTGCTCTGGTGTGGTTTACTGCTATGGAATACTGCCCTCTGTTGGACACAGTTAGGCAGTGCAAGTGATTACTGAAGTTTTCAGCACATCATCAAGCCATTTTAAATTAATTGGAATTAATGTAATGTATTGACACAGGCACCTACCACATACCATAACCATTCATAGCTTTAAATAGTAGGTGCTTATTTCAAATGTGAGATTATGAGACAGTGTTATTTCAGAACTTCATCTAATCCCTGTGCTGGTCTTATGCGATCATACGGTGAGATATCCTGTTCTGGATAACTCACGTATGACTCTCTGTCCACTACTGTGGAATCATTGCACGGCTATAGCAAACTTTGATTGGTACAATCCTCATTCCTCCAGTACCCAGTGGCCTCCTGCACATGTCAAATTAAATAAAGGCTGTGAAGGTTAAATCATGATTATGAACCCAGACCATAAGAGGAAACCAAGATGCAGAACCAGCCCATTTTCAATAACATGTTTTTGTGATGTCACAAAATTCATTTTCGTGTATTTGCCAGTCTATAGCATTTGAGTCCCACACATTCATACTGAATAAGACGCTGTAACATAGTGAGTGAGGTTTTGATTGCATTCAGCCACAAGACCTCATAAGACTGAAATCAGGTACTAATGTTGTGTGATCAGTTCAGGATCACAAGCACCACTTCAGCTCATTCCCTAAGAAAACTGAATGGTGCTCCAGATATTTCAATTCCACTGCTCCCCAACCCAAAGCTGGGGGGCTTTGTACCCCTCTATCTGGCAGGAATAGTCACCTTAGGATAATGTGTGTCTGCTCCAGAGTCCTGTTCTTTTGGTCAGTGCTTTTCTGTGGAAATTAAACAAACTGTGTGCAACTGAACACCTGGCTCAGCAATAGGTGCACCTTAAAGTAGCCAAATTCACTCACCGCGAGGCATGTCTGGATACTTTCGGACATTCTCACACAATTATATAACACGTTTGCATGCTGGAGGTAAATCGGTGCTGTAGTGCCAATGGCTGAATGCTTCCACTGAACTGAAACAGTAACTGAGCATGATCAGACTGGCCTGGATTTGGCCCTCTGATGCTTCCACTTTGAATGGCTTGTACTTATGTGGTCTATCAATGCCTTTTAAAGGGGAATTCCACTCCATCTGCATAAATCAAAGAAAAATGAGAGGGTTTGTGATTTTTTTTGGTTCGTTTTATGTCAAAAGTTTTTGTGATGGCACAAAATTCATTTGCATGTATTTCAGAATCAGTATCAGAAAACTTTATTGATCCTGGAAGAAATTGCTTATGTAATGACTGCTCCAACAGAGACACAGAGTCAGTGTAATATAAAGTCTAAATAAAATCAAAATAAAATTAAGTAAAAATAAAATACATTTGTTAGTCGATAGTATTTTAGTCCCACCCATTCATACTGAGTAAGGAGTGTTTCAGTCCTAAGTGCTTTGGCGTGATCTGGTAAGTGAAAGGAATCTGCATGTTCTTATTTGAGACCTGGCAAAACAGCGCTCAGGGTGCAGCAACACTGATAGAGGCTTGTCCTCCACGCAATCATTTTTATCAGTCCGTCAGACAAAACATGAAAGGAGGAGGGTTTGCAGCCACTTTTGACACAGTGTAATGGCACTGACTTGCGTGAATTAACATCATTTGAATCTTGCTCTTGAGCTCAAAGCAGAATTATCAGTGCACGTCATTTCATGACATCAGCCAACAGGAATTGTCAGAGCTGACCTCACTTAGTTTTAGTACATATGACAGACTGATACTTCAATATTGATTTTAATAAAAAGACTTGCTGGACTGGTTTGAGCTTACCCAACATGTAAGTAAAGCTCATCAGTATGGCACTATTCTACACTTAGTATTAACAACAAGCCCAAACATTACATTCAAATGGCATGTATCTGACTGCCACTGTGTGTTTTTTATGCCAGCCTCATCTTAACAAAGATGAGCATGGAATTTTTGATACAAAAAACATTTCTAGACGGCAAGGTTAAATCAAAGATCCTTAATATTAAGAGAATGTTTGAGCCATGCAGTAATGGCTGTTCTTGAAATGGCATTGCTTTAAACACTGCCACTCCACAAAAAGTTAAAAAGAGGTCGCCTGACAGAATGTGGTCATGGTCAAATGGTGACAGTGGTAGTGAGATTAAGGAAATTTGTCGAGCAGCTGAAAGACAACAGTGGAAAACTACGCTCACAGCCCATATGTGATATGAGTGTCTATGATGAAGTGTCTATGATGAAGAAATACATCTGGATTACTTTCTGTAGATTATTACAGAGAATGCTGGAAACTAGAATTTTGTTCTCCAATACTGACCAGGTATTTAGCACTGGCCCTGTGAACACGTTTCTCTCCAATAACAAAATAACTTCATTCAGAGCCAGTATTGCTGCTAATGAACCTTTTGGTGGATTGTTCTTAAAAAGAACTCCTGAAGTGTCAAACAAAAGGGAAAAAACATTTCAAGAACCATCCCACGTCCTTTTCATCATATTATTTTATCTTGTACAGCACTGCGGTCCTTTGTGTTTGCTAAAAGTGCTGAACAAATAAAGTTGGATTGGGTGGGGTAATGCTTCAAAAATGGGCTTGAAAAATGTTTTTTCAAGAAATGTTTTTGCAAATAAAATGTTTGAAGAACCTTTTAGAAAGATAAAGAACCTTCACATGATGGTTGAAATGACATTCTACTAGTTCAATAGATGGTCATTAGAAAGTTGTTTTTGTAAATGAAATGTGTGAGGGTGAAATCTTGTAAATGAACATTTGACCAATCATGTCAAGGTCCTTCATGCCTTTAAAGGAATTACAGACATTGTTCTTTTTAGGACCATCCACTTAAAAAGGTTCTCAGAATGTAAATGGTTCTTCTATGGCATCATGCTTTTAAACACAGAAGACCTCAGCAAACCCTGCAAGAAAGTAACTGGGAAAAATTCAGCTGTATTACACTAATTGAGCCTTGCGAAACTGTCACTGAACGTAACCCCTCCGCCTCATGTACCGACCCCCCATCTCTTTAAAAGGGAACTTTCCCAGATGCCTTCAAAACAGCTGTTATAAAACCTTTACTGAAGAAAAGGCCATGGCCCAGATATACACTGAAATTCAGCCATCCATTCATTAAATGGAAAATACCTGAAAAGATTGTTTCAGTGCAAATCAATTCCTTTCTCAAAGAAAATAATATCCTGGAGGAATTTCAATCAGGCTTCACTCTGAAGAAAACTTGGTCTCTTAGACCTGGGCAGAGCGTTTGATTCAACTGACCATGGTATTATCATCAATCATTTTTTGGTTGGTCTTTCTGTTAAACTGGTTCTAAACTCTGTTTCAGAGTTGCACAGGGGAGCTGCCCTGGTCTATTATTATTCTCACTATACACCTGGGTCTAGACTAAAAAGAAACATGGGTGATTCTCCACTGGGACTGCAATATAGGCCAAGACTAGACCTAATCCATGGCCGGGACGTTAGTACTGGCAAAATGAAAAGTTGAAGAGAAAGCTGAACTGATGCCTCAGGTTTGTGAGCACCTGAATTTCATCTGACAGACAGAATGAAAAAAGAAACAACACGCTTGCCTAATATTCTTTCTTTGTTTTAGAGACACAAATGGCTTTATAAAAATGAGTTTCTCCTTTTGACACCTCAGGAGCTTAGAGAACAAATTTGCATGGAAGTTATTAAATTTGAACCGGAAAACAGTCAGGAATTACAGTAATTAGAGGGAAACAATCTTATTAAAATGAGGCTTTCAGTCACAGTTTGAGATCTAAAGATAAAACGATGTTTCCGAAGCTCAGTGACATTTTAGATATTTGAAATGATGATGAAGATTTGTATAATTCATGCACTGTGTGGAATTAACCAGAAGCTAATCATCCCCAAGCAGGAGCACACCATGAGACTTCTCTCAGACTCACGATAAGTAGGGTAAAAGAGAAGCCAGAGCTACTGATGACCTGAGAACCACTGAAGCAGCAGATAAACAGAGAATAATGAGTAATGACACAATCATCCCTGTTCCTCCACCCCACACATTATTTTGTACATACATAAGAAAATAATGTTAGATACATATTAGGAGGGAATGATTTTACAGAGTTAAATATCTTATGCATCATTTCAAGATTTTCCAGAATTGTATCATTTTGCAAGCACAATGAATCTGCAGTTACATCAACCTGAAATGGTGTATTTATATTTGGACCTCGCCCATTTTTACAAAAAATAAGAAATTGAATTATCAGGTGTGGTGAGGCCCATAGTCATTCGACCAGGTTACCAGTTTTTTGTTGGGGAATGTCCACAGAGGTGGTGGATTAGAGGTGTGCAGGAACTCGGCATAAGGACAGAAAGAGGTTGAAAATATGTGTGAATGCTTCTGGACAGCCCAGACCAGGAGTCTATGGGTGTCCCAGGGGTGTGAGACCAATTTTAGGTTGGTTATTGACTTTGTCAAACTGTGCAAAGGAGTTCCTTGTTTATGGTGGCAGTGTTGCTGGCTGGGGTAAGTCATATTTCCTTTTTTAATCTGTGATGGGAAGGACGCATTGCCACACACACCAAGGGTTGGAGTCACCACTGAAATCCTCCTTCGTCCATCGGTTGTCGATGTATTATGCAGACCTGATACTTCTCTTAAGGTTCGCTCTGGCAACACTGAAGGCTGAGGCATCTTTCCCAGAGCAGCAGTTTGATTTCATGGTTCCTCATTTGGCTACATTTGGTTTCATTTATGTAAACATTTATGTCCATCACATGATGTTTTATCAGTTTGTATGATGGAGTGAGCAGCCTACTAGCTCAGTTGTGGTCTCAGTAAATATCAGAACACAGCAGTCCTTTATAGTATGCTCTGTGGTGAAACTTGGTCTGAGTGATAATATATTTGCATGAGAAAATGAGAAAAACTAGGGAGTTCATTGTCCTAACTAGGGACACAAGTCTTGCATTTCCCAGCACTCATAGGTCAAAAGGCGAAAAAAAACAACAAAAAAAACAAGGACAGATCAAAGGGCAATATATAACACTGATAAATAGTAAAATAGTGGTAAATCTGAAAAAAAATTTGGGCACTATCTTGCATCACAACACTCTAAATGTACTCTGCCTTATGCCAAAACCTTCACCAAGTGGTAAAACAAAAAGTCTCCAGCATCAAACAGATTATTCTTAACCATTTAATGTAATAACTTTCTGTGGAGGTTCCATTCACCACCATGGAAACCAGTTCTGACAATAAAACAGCATTTTGCACCAAATTACTCTGAATGACTTTGTTTACATTTGAACCATTTCATAGAAAAGGTTCTTCTGCATGTATCAGTATTGACCAAGTCACCAGCAGGTGGTGCTAGTTTAACATTTGATGACTTTAGTAGTGCAGGAACCAACAACACCGAGAAAGGATCAGAGCTTTAGTGCTAGCTGTGCACTGAGAAACAATTAAAGGGGATTTTAGTAGACAAGCTACTTTCTGTTTAATGTAATCCCGCTGTAATAAAATAGCTCTTGGCTAACTAACAGCAGCGCTGAAATATGGTTGGATGGAACAAATCAAAGATGCACTGTCGGCTGCTCTTCACTAGTCTGAGTCACCAGCAGCCTGCGAAGACTAAAAAGGAAAAATAAAAGTGCACCATTGGCAAACACAGAAAAACACACACACTCTAGACGGTTTACGGGAATGATCTCAGTAGAAATGGACTGATCAGTGCTGTTTGCCTGGTCTCCCTTTCTGTACTTATTTGGCTAATTATGTACTCAGTCTTCAGGCAGAACTTGCTCTAATGATTGCTATGGTGACGTCTGACTGCATGAGTTTTACCAGCACTAGGTCTAATCGTGGTCCTCTCTTAATAATACCAGGCCTCTGATGGCCCAGGCCAAAGAGAAATATGGGTAGATAAAAGAACAAAATTGATTCTGAAGACAGAAAATAAGAGAATAAAGCAAGAAAAACTCTTATGGACGGACTTTAAGAAGAAAGCTTCAAAGTGTGGGAGATATTTTCACATAATGTCTGAGGAAAACTCTCAGGGCCTTATAGGCCTAATGATTTCTAAGATCAAAGAAATATGGATCATTTTATTCACTAGAATAATGTTTGAGTTTGAACTTCACCTCTTATTGTAACATGCTTTGCTATGCGTTAAATTCTTGAACATAATGGCCAGTGTAAAATGCTCCAATCATATTTTTTGGGTATCTTGATAGATACAGCTTTCCCATTGTTTAGGCCTGGATTGAAATCCTACTATTTCAAATTAGCCACCAACATTACTAGGAAGCAGAATCAGCCAGTCCTGTTCTGATTTCAAATGGGTGGGACTAGTTTTGTGTGTAGAAACATCTATCTAGGTCTTCTGGAAGATGCCGTTGACTGTGAAAATAAACAACAGGTTTCTCTCAGATGGTAGAGAGTCAGTCAAGCACTAGTGAAAAGCACCGATGACATGTTTGGAAACAAAGGAGGTAAGAATCTTAAAATAATCAGAGGAAAATAAAAAACAAAGAATGGCCATAATTCATTTGATGAATTTATGTGCATCTTATATTGAGAAAACTCTGTGTTTACGGTCTCTCATTAATAAGATTTCATTGTGAATTTCTGCTGAGTACCTCTGATAAATCAACAGAGGAACTAAAACTAGACCTAACAGTGTTACATCAGTTGAGGAGCATTTTCTCAGCCATGTCTGAAGCACTTTTGTAGTAATAATGTAAAATACTGAAGTGTGGTCTGGTGCACCAAGTTTATTACACCAAGTCTTTACCTATAAGTTACTTATTTATCTGGTAAACAACAAACTGTTGACTTAAGTACTTCATAAGTTGCTAGGCTGAACACTGAAATTACATTTCAGAAAATTGCTAATAACTGTCACTGCCAAGGGACAGAAACACAGATGCTGGATTCCATACTTGTTCTTTTCTCTATTAATAAACAAAACAAACCTACAGACAAACAGAAGATCGCCCTTGATCACCAACAGAACACTCAAACCAAAAGGACGGTGGACCGATCCCAGTAACACAAAACAAAGAGGCTTAAATACCCTACTCAATTAAACCAAGCACAAATGAAAACACACATTCCTTTAACTCAAACCACCGGCCTTCTGTGAGTATTCATCACCTGGCCGGAGTGCACATGTCAAAATATAAGTTCCTTATAACTAAATCGAAAGAGCGACCTCTAGCGGCTGCTGACCATGGACATGACACTAACTAAAGATCCATTAACCGCTGTGTTCAAATTAGGCTAGTTAACTGCTTTTTAGCTTTTCGTTTTCTTCATTTCCAACACTGAAATATCTCCTTAAGTCAAAAAAGTGAAGAAAATGTTTTTCCTTTTCTGAAGTGAGACGTTTGATTATAATCATGAGAGTAAATATGGTCATTTGAAGTATGTCAGCAATTTTTACTGTATCTTGAACTAGATCAAACTGAATGCAGCACAAACTCTCATTGAGGAGGACAAGCACACCAGTGCAGAGAAAACACTCCCTCAGAGTGTAAGGAAGAAACCTTGGGACGAACCCAAACATCAGGGTTGATGTGGCACAGGGCTGATCTTGAGCTGGACAACTCATCAGTCACCGCTGTCCATGGTCACTGAGGCCCTCTGAGCTAACTGAGCATTTTCCCTTCATCATAGGTGCGGGAGGTGGAGGTGAAACATGATATTATGGGTTAACAATATTAGTATCCTGCCCAGCACAGTGAGTGTACAGTGATGTAATCAACAGTTTGAAGACAAAAGTCAAAAGACATTACACGCTGATGATTTTTGAGCAATGACAAATGCATATGAAAAGTAACTGTGAGTAACAGAGTGTTTTAGCTGATTCCATCTCCAATATCTACGAGATGTATCCTACTCTAAAAGGGTTCATGTCTTTTTCCTTATGGGAAAGTGCTGTGTAGAACCGCTCACATCTTCCACAGTTAATCTTTATGCTCATAGGTTTCAGATGCAACATGCTTGTAGCATCTGTTGGCATGATATGCTGATATTCTGCAACCTTATAATTAGTGAATTCAGAGGTTGATGCTAATAAACCATAGTAATAAATAAAAAGAAAAAATACTGTGGCTGTCAGACTTGAAACACGCTCTCATTGGAACTTGGATCTGAAGTGCTCAGTTTGAAAAACATTAAGATATCAAGTTTCCTCAGAGCAGGATCTTCCCTGCACCAACCCTGCATGATTTATGGCTCATTCTGAACACCATCCCTGTGGAAGGCTTTTTCGAGAACAACAGAGGGGACGGAGAGCGAGAACAACAAAAGAAGACTGTCGTAAGCATCTGGATGATCCGTAGCATTTCTCAGAGTTGTATTAACCTTTCCTCTTTGCTTATTGTCTCTGATAGTACAGCCCTGATGGACTGGCTGCGCAAGGCTGTGAGCTGAAAATAAGGCAGTTTGGTGCATTAGAGTGTCAAACCGAAAGCTGGGGAAGATGAATAAAAGGGGAAAAAACACTCTCTCACTCAACAGCTTGCCATTTTCAGAGAGACTTTCCTTCACTGAACACTAAAATCAAGCTACAGCTATCACGCTCCTCACTTTCCTGTGTAAATATTGGCTTTTACATGAATATGGAAAAGTGTAAGTGGCCTGCGGGCATTAAAGGGTCCTGGCACTGCAATTAATAGGTATGGGGATTCTTTATAATCTTTTAGCTGAGATATTAGTGAAAAATGGCTTAATGATTCGTAGGCTTGCTCATTCTAGTTGTTTCATTGATGTCAGACAACTTTTGCGCTAGCGAATGAATAGAGCCATTCATGCAGAGTATGAGAGAGAGAGAGAGAGAGAGAGAGAGAGAGAGAGAGAGAGAGAGAGAGAGAGAGAGAGTTTTTCTATGTGGAGAGTTGCACGGGAAAATACACCCATACAAAAAATGACCAGATCTACCAAATATAAATCATTCAGAGTAGGTTTAGTGTGGAATGGGATTTACTAGTATTTATAGCGGTGGTGAACCAGGTATCTTGATGTATTAAACACAAATATAGCCATTTTATTTACCACCCAAACCTACCAGTGAACCTACACGTGTCTTCCGAGTGTTCATATGGAACGTTGCTGATCGTAACATAGTGACAAATTTGAGCTCAATAAGTTTTCTTTGTGGACTATTTTGCCTCATAATATCCCTCCACCCTGAACTGATTTAGTTTTAGACCTAAAGCTTCTCAAAACTCTGGTAAAACAATGTCTCAATCAGCAGGCAGCTCATTCATAAACCACTTCTTCATGTTATAACTTTCCGTGAATGAGTTTGTAGAGGCCGGCGTATGGTTCCAATCACCACGACCATCAATTCTGACTCTGTAAATTTCTCTAGAACAGATCATTTTATGCCAAACCACCCTGAATGACATCTCAACCATTTATTACTGTAAAAATGTTGAAAAATTGGTGATATTTCCCTTTAAGTCATACTGATGAAGTGCATACTTGGTATTCTTGGCACACTGTGCTGTTTTAGACCAGCTTTAGTCTCACATCTCTATTGCGCATGTATGCGTGCACACACACACACACACACACACACACACACAAACACACACACACACACACACACACACACACACACACGTGGTGGTGTCCTCCCTGTTACACTGTGTTCTTAGCTCTCTGGCAATGAACATTATAAATTACAAGCAGAATTCTTCGAATGGGGAAACATTTTAACTTTTCTCTCCTATCACTCCAAAACAACCACTCCCACTCTTACTGACCTCACTGCTGACGTGGTTATGAAATATTTGTCCATAAAGAATTCTCAGACATATCTGGAATCCAAATTTTGCTTCTTTGGTTTAGAACTGGAGCTAATGGAGCTTATACACTGAACAAAAATATAAATGCAACACATTTGTTTTTGCTCCCATTTTTCATGAGCTGAAATCAAAGATCTGAAACATTTTCTACATACGCAAAAGACCCATTAGCTCAAATATTGTTCACAAATCTGTCTAAATCTGTCAGTGATCACTTCTCCTTTGCCGGGATAATCCATCCCACCTCACAGGTGTGGCATATCAAGGTGCTGATTAGAGCATGAATATTACAGGCGTGCCTTAGACTGCCCACAATAAAAGGCCACTCTGAAATGTGCAGTTTGATCACAGCACAATGCCACAGGTGTCACAACTTTTGAGGGAGCGTGCAGTTGGCATGCTGACTGCAGGAATGTCTACCAGAGCTGTTTCCCGTGAAACGAATGTTCATTTCTCTGGCCTAAGCCGTCTCCAAAGGCGTTTCAGACAATTTGGCAGTACATCCAACCGGCCTCACAACCGCAGACCACACCAGCCCAGGACCTCCACATCCAGCATGTTCACCTCCATGAGGTATGAAAATGTTATATATGAAAATGTTTTGGGACGCCCTCTGGTGGACATGGGGCACCTAGCAGGCACTTCTGATGATTTTTGGGTGAAGACGCACCCAGTGACTGGCACACACACACATTTATACCTTTCAGCACCAACTGCAGCTCTAAAACACTATTCTCTTCTGCCTTCTTTTAAATATCTGTACTTTTCATGCACTTTCGATTTTCTTTCATCTATTCCTGTAAAGCTCATTTAATGACATTTTGTGTACAATAATGTGCTATATAAATGAACTGGACTTGACTTGATGACTTCTCTTCTCTTTAGATATTATAGCAGTCCAAAGCTGTAGCCTGTTATGTACAAACCTTTAACTAGAGGTCTGCAACGGGGCGCGACGCCGGCGGGACCCGCGGGACCTGCGGGACACAGCGCAAATGCATGCGGCGGGGGTCTACATTTGAGAGTGTCTTGCGGGAGTGTTAGAAATAGAGAGATGTGTTCGCCGGACCGAACACATCTCTCATTGTTCTCATTTGCCTTGAATACATTTTACAGTTTGTTTTTAATGTGGTGAACAACATATGTGGTAGGCGACCTAACCTGTGGATGTTTGCGTTGCGCGGGAATCTCTGGGAAGCCGGCAGAATGGAAGCGCAATGAGAGCAATGAGCACTGACTGAGGTTGGAATAAATGCAGAGCCGTGCCTGGCACCCCCTTGTTTTCCCCATGCTGTAGGTCAAACTTCGGAAGCTGGGAGGTTCTTCCGTGGATGGCTCCCCCCAGTTGGTCTTCGAGCTTCAGCGTGGGCTTTTCTGCAGTTCCCCTGGCTTCAGGTCTAGGACGCTCTGGTGTCAGCAGCTCCGCAAAAGGGACGTGGGCTTCAGTGCCGGCAAGAGGCACGGCTTCCATTACGCACCCCATATCAGTCTGCTCCCCTGCCTGCTTCCAACAGAAGCACGTCCAGAAAAGGGACGAGGGCGTCTGCGAGGATAGCGGTGGAAGCCTTTCTGCTCACCCTGTGGACAGTCAAGCCCCCTCACCTGAAACCAGGACATTTTCCCCCAAAGGACTGGACTAGCTGCCTGAATCGGGTCCTAGAACCCCCGAGCACTCAGGAATCGCGCCTTGGGACAGGGAAAAAACTGCTTTAATTTTTTAGGGGGGTGTAGAAGAGAAAAGGGGCGCCCCCCGAGGGGTCCGACCCTGATGGGACGCGAGCCGGAGCGTCAGGAGCGAAGGCGCCCTAGAGGGAGAGGACGTGTGGGGCCCACGCTCTGCGAATTTTTTTTGGGTGTTTTGCCTCCGCCTTCCCCTCCTCCGCTCTTGGTAGGGGTTTTGGGGTGCCCGGGTGGGCACCGTTGGGGGGGGGGTACTGTTATGGCTGGGGTTATTTTGGGGACTCTTATTTTGAACGTCTCAGGGTATGTTTGTTTCTTGTGTTCAGCTGTCCCGTGTTTTAGTTAAGTGATTGTGTATTAGGATTGGTTCTTGTCTGAGTGTGCTTTGTATTTAAGTTCCTTGTGTTGTAGTCTTAGTTGCTGGTCAACCCGTCACACTCCTTATGTCCCCTGCACTAGTTCCCTTCCTTCTGTATGTTTTTGTTTAGAGTTCTTTGAGTTAGGCCCTCGTGCCTTTTGATTTAGTTTTGTTGAATCTGTCTTATGTATTAAAACCATCTAAGAACCTGTACTTGTGCCTTGCCTCATCTTCCCCGAGCACCGCCCGTGACAGCTGTACCATTTTGAGATGTTGGAGCCTGATGAAATTTTTATAGAGACACATAGTTCTGCCATTTTGGCGGTAAGAAGTTTATAGTTTAATATCATAACATTCTTTCTTTAGTTTAGTTACCAAAAAAATTAAGCGGAATGTTTCAACAGGCCTCCTAGAGCTGTTTGATTGAATGTTTTGAAATCAAGTAGCCATCGTTTGCTAGCTTGCTACGCTAGCACTGTTTGGTAGACTTTCAGTTTTCCTTGCATAATATATTACATTAGGTTAGTATATTATAACAAGATAATGCCCCCCAGGGACAAGCCCTGAGCCCCCCTCCAAAAAATGGATAGATGGAAGGATAGATACTTTTTGCCTCCCCAGATTTACACAGCAGTTTCTACTGGAGTTGTATGCGCATTTAAAACACTATATTTTCTGATCTGTAATTGGGTGACCCACAAATGCATTATTCCTGAATTACATACGGTCATTAATATCCACTTATTTCAGGGGTCTGTGGAACATTTTCAGGACTGCTGTTGCTCCGTGTTTTGTCCTGCTGGACTAAAGGTACGGTCATTGTTTATTATATTGCTATGTATCATAAGTGTCAATAAATCAGCAACTTTTAACACTAAAGATAAAAGATAATGTAAATTCCTGGCAGATTTCACAATTTTGTTTAAAAATTAATCAGTGTCTCATAACTTGCCTTCTTGCAGTGTTGCGCTGTTGTCCGTTGCCTCATTGAGTACCTTGGGGAGTACCAAGAAGAGCTCTTCCAAACCTGCCAGGTATGCTGATAAATGATTTGTTTTCCATTTCGCATTGTTCAGTACTTGCATAACTGTTTTTGAGTTGGTAAAGCAGTGGCCATTGTCTCTGTCGTTTCTATAGCTCATTGTGACCGTTGTTAAAGTATGTTTATGTGTATTAGGGGAGAATGGTGTGGCTGATTTTGTTAAAAGTGGTGCATTGACAGAACTTTAGGAGGCCAACATACATGCTATAGAATCATTTGGTTAGGGTAACAACTATTCTGAATACAATTTAGTCAAAAACATGGGATGGGGCAACACTGAAAAGGTTATATTCTACATTGATGATTTATTTGTTTGACCTACATGTCATGCATGAAGCATCTGAAGGATACAAACAGGGGGACGTATTAATCATGACAGTACGAATGGTTCAGTTGAGAAGCCGGGTGTTTTAGTGTTGGCTGTTGGGGATTTCTTCTATTTCTATTGTAAACAGCATTATGTTAATATGCTTATTTTAAAAGTGCATAAGCCTCTTTCTTTTTATTTTTTTAAACATGGAGGATGAACCTGAGGAAGTCACGAACCCCATTATGAAGGTGCTTGTGATCCATAAATCCACAGCTGAGGAGGATCCAGTAGATGTGTCTATTGAGATAGAGAGTATCCAAGTGCTGAATGGATGTGGAAACAGAACTAAGGCTTGTATTCTGTTAATGGGCTTGATCTATGCCCTCAACCTTGAGTATCTCAGGAATCTCAAATGCATATTTGAAGTATTCCAGAAACTTTTTTTGGAAGTTGATGGAGCAAAAATGCTTAAGAAAGTCCACAGCCTCAAAAGTAAACTAATGGAGTGAACAGATGCATGCGACACATGGACTGTTTTCTTGCCCTGCGTTTTCCATTCTGCTTCAGCTATGTTTGTAGGCAATCTGACTTATCATTCATGTGTTATGTTCAATAAAAATCGACAGGATGAACTGTGGCTCCTGGTTATGACTATATTTATATATAAGTAAAGCTAACCTTCCCTGAATAAGTAATGGCTAAGAAGTAATATTGATTCATTCATAATTACTATTATTGGGTAGAAAAAGCATTTCATAATTAAATAAAACCGCTTTTCATAATTTAACTATTATTCCTCAGAATTTCCAAGTATTTGGTTAAGTGTATAGATAAATGTTATGTGTATGTTACCCATTTTGTTTTACTCTGTTATAGCTCTTAAATTTGGGTATTCTTTACTCAAAACATCGGATGAAATCTACCCAAACAAACTGAGAGCAAATTGTTACCTCATCTTAATTGAGTAGATTCTACAGGTTGTTTTTTACAGTGTGGAAGACTGGTTAGCCGCGATTCCCAGTTCGCGGCCTCAGTCATTTGCAGATATTTTCTTAGATCCTGACTAATAATTGTTCACTGAAACCCCTGCAATTTCACGGAAACTGCAAATATCCTTCGCTTTTTTTTTTTTTTTTCGTGGCAACATATATAGTTTTTCATGCATTTTAGCGCTAATTATAAAGAAACAAATAATTTTCAAATTTTGTAACATAAATATTGTCATGTTTCTCCATCTCTCAGCAATTAGGACATGCACGAAGGCAGACTTCCATTTTTATTTTCAGAAAAACAAACAAAGGAACAAAGAGAACTAACCAAAGAACAAGCATGACTGACTGGATCACAAAACAAGCCAACATGATGGACTGCGGTCCGACCCCTAATGTCCATTCTAACAGAACTAAAATAGAAGAAGCAGCAAACCCACCCTCTGGAAAAAATAAAAAAATGCACCGGCCACATCATTTTCCCCAAATATGTTTAAAAGTGTGTGTTCTCAAGAACAATTTGTCCAAGAATGCATTCACCATCCACTCTAAATCAGTTCTCCAAAGCTTATGTTCTCTTAGTCCATGTTCAAAAATATCCTGTTTGTGGATTTATATTGCGTGAAATGGAAAATTTGATTTCTGTTTAAATGAGTCATGATACTCCCAGAGCAGGTAAACAGATAGAAGGCCTCTTTAAAAAATGGGAACACACCGTCTAATCGAGGGAGAAGGGACACTGTGGAACGACTCAGAGGGAAAAACTTCAAGCAGCCTAATCATGGCCACTACAATAACTGGAACTGGACAATAATGTGACCATGATGGTAATGATGATGAATGAAGAAGGAAGTAGAGGTAGAATTAATGCATTGTACCTGAATGCAGCCCCTTCATGAAATTATGCTGTACCCTCTAAAGCAGGGGTCACCAACATGGTGCTAAAAATAGCACCAGTGAGCGGCATCTAACATTTCATCTTATCCTGTTGCTATTCTTATTCAATCACATTTGTATTTATATAGAAAATGACAATATCAAATGACAATAAACATTTAAAACATGTTTATTATACATGAAGTTTAGATAAGTTTAGCAAACTGTTCTAGTGTATCAAACTGGTAGCCCTTCGTATGGCTCAGTACCGGCTAAGTAGCTCTCAGATTCAAAAGGGTTGGTGACCCCTGCTTTAGAGCAAGAAAATTAGATACCATGTCCTAATGAGTTCCTTCATAATGGAAAAAGTTGCTGCAACACCCAATAAGTTGCCCTAACACTGTCTAAAATTGACGTTTCCTGTGGGTGCCCTTGTTGTGGAAAAGGGGGAAGCAAAAAGTTCCTTCTTTGCTCTTCTTATATTACAGTGTGCTCTTTCCAGTAGAGAAAATGGGTTGCAGTGTTGCCCAGAGTGCTCCTACTACTGAGAAAAAAATGTGTCCATGTGGGGTGTTTCCTAATGGATGCCTCTCCAGTTGAGAAAATGTGATGTGGTGCCATATATGTGACCTTACAATAGGCTAAACATGAGGTTGCCTACAGGTTACCTTCTGACAGAAAAACTCTTGAAATGCCCACCTAGATGCGCTTCCAGGTCAGAAAACACAATGAAATCCCAGTGACAAAAATGAGACACAGTACCCCACAGTCACCCAGTTTAGGGATGCTGCCAAATACTCGGATAAGATTTTGTGTTTCAAAGCACTAACAAATTTAGGTTTGGTTAGATTGTATTAGGCTAACTGTATTTGACAATGCAAGACAAAGTAAATTGCTGCCATCAATGATACAAAGTAAAATATTAATATAAAACATTAATTTTCATTGTCAAAAACTTATATCTATTCCATGTATTCAAGCTTGTATTTTAAAATAATACAGGACAAAGTAAACTGTTGACAACAACGATACAACACTTAATTTTCATTGTTAAACACTTATACCTATTCCATCCATGTAAACTTTCAATTTTAACCACATTCCTTGTGCAACAATGAGTGATCTATCAAAAGGGGTTATTAGCTATTAGTTATTGATAGGTTACCTCTCCCATTCAATATTATGACCAGTCATCACTGATTTTGACCTACTACATTTGTGTTTAGGTGAAAATGAGTGGTAATTAGTGGTGAAACAAAAATGGACTGGATGTATAATTAAGGCAGAATATTTTGCCGGAGGACCAAGAAGTCTAACAGAATTAATACCACCAGTGAGCGGCATCTAACATTTCATTTTATCCTGTTGCTATTCTTATTCAATCACATTTGTATTTATATAGAAAATGACAATATCAAATGACAATAAACATTTAAAACATGTTTATTATACATGAAGTTTAGATAAGTTTGTATTGGATGTATAATTAAGGCAGAATATTTTGCCGGAGGACCAAGAAGTCTAACAGAATTAAGCTCAGTCTAAAACATGGCCCATACACTCTGTAATGAAGGAGGTAAGTAAGTAAGAAAGTAAGTAAAGCTTTATTGTCATCTCAGCCATATACATACAGTACACTGTGAGACGAGTATCGTCCTCCTGGACCGTGAATGCAACATAGAACACGACAGAACAGCAGCACTCAGACAGATCAACAGGTAAAAAAGGGATTACAAGTTAACCTATACAGTTATAAATATATATAAGTTTACAAATACTTTACTTAAAAAATAAAATGCTATGAATTACTATAGGAGGGACACATTAGGGAGCCAATTAAAATACAGTACTGTATACAGAATCGTAGTATAAACATACATATATATATATATATATAAGTTCTTTGAGTTTTAGTCTTAGTTTGCTGGTCAACCATCACAATTACCCTGAATGTTTCCTGCACATGACCCCT
>JBBPCX010072826.1:0-15012 GCA_037974365.1 Hydrocynus forskahlii
CCTTAAATAAGCAGTCCCTGGGCTAATCTGCCCTAGCATGATTATCTGCAGCTGTGGGCGGATAATGGTCCTGCAGCGACCCCCAGCGGCCGCAGCCGGAATCGTGACAATTACTACCTAGATCAATATTACTTTTTTATTACTTAATATTACTACAGATCCGCTTATAAGTGCAATAACTCCAAACTACCATTTGTGTCAGTAGGCTTTCACTCAACTGTGTTACATATCTGTAGTATTTACACCAATCATGTCTGTATATAACATAGGGCATTAATTGTTTTTTCTTTTCTACAGATTTTTTAATTTAGATTTTATTTGGACTTAATATTATATTGTTCTTGTCTCTGTGTCTCTATGTGTCTTTGCAGTCATTACATGAGCAATTTCCTCCAGGATCAATAAAGTTTTCTGATTCTGATTCTGATGAGAAGGTTTTGTGAGAGTGGTGAGGGGAGCAGCAACTGAACCCAGTAGTCAAAGCAAGGATGAAGCTCTCCATCTTTCCTCTTCACGAAGCAGAGACCAGCAGCCTCTGGAAAAGTAGAGGGCCAGATGGTCCCATCCTTTAAGGCCCCTGCGATGTATTCCTCCATGGCTTTGTTCTCTGCTGGGGTGAGAGAGAACAGATGGCCAGTGGGACCGGAACTGAGCGGTTTCCTGTCAATGGAAGTAATGTTAATGGATTGGGGTAAGCCATCCAGGGACACTCCCAATTCTTTATATCACCAGTCTCGTTTGTGGGAGATTAACGATGTCTGGCCGAGTTGCATGGAAGAGAGTTAACCTCCATGTGTAGGTGTTCCATAAGCACAGCCAGGCATTAAACGGTGTCCACCAATGACATGTACGTGTCTTGGCATAGTCATTCTGTTATGTCTTCCAGATGGAATTGACATGGCAAACATTGAGAACAGACTAAGCGAGAAATGAACACACAAATGCGGAGTCTGAAGAGTGGGTGGGTGATTCTCGCTAGTTGTTCTAAGAATGCTACTGTATTAGTAATTACAAAATCCACTGGTTTCCCATGTTCTAAAATGCACACAGATTGGACATTGACAGCCAGAGTTCTCACAGTACTGGAGAAGGTCGAGGGAGAGCTGGTAGCGATACATGGAACTCAATGACTGAGTGCAGACTGAGTGTCTAACCGCACCTTAAATACTCTCTGACTTCCTGCACCTAGTATGAGTCACCTGATGGTGTGCGTGACGTAGTTTGGGTCACCTGTCCATGCGCATGACAATTTATGGCAGCCAGGTCATTAAATTTTTTATGATATATGAAAAAAAGGATTCATTTTTCCAACAGCTGACATGAGCGAACGTTGTTACTGAATCCAGTTTGAAACAGACCGACATCAGTGGGAATAAATTTTGGTGAAATACCCCTTTAACAGAATCTTATCCTGAAAAGTTCTCTGCGTTACAGTAATCCACAACAAAACACAATAAAAAAGCTTATTACATACTTCAGTTTCTTCAGAGCTATTGTCTGCAGCTTTGTGTGTCGTTCTGGCAGCAGAACTATGGCTTGTTCACTGTAGCTCCTGAAGAGCTCTGCCTCGCAAAACACATTGCTGTATTTCCATAGAAACAGCCCAAATGAACTGTATGTTTGTCTGCTATACTGAAAGCTTTTTTCACCCTTATCAGCCAGAAAAAAACACAATAAATACATTGTACAGACAGAGAAACTCACATACCCTTTAAATATTAATGAATGTAGCGGCTAATTACCCACATTTAGCTCTAATTCGTCTTTTAGAAAGCACACCTCTCATAAGTGCTGTCTGCTTTCATTCCCAGGCTGATCTCAGGGCAAATCAGATGCAAACATCAATTGGTATTTGTTCTCACATCTAATTTATATTACACAAATGAGAATGAAATATTAATCAGGGCAAATAATGTATGAGATGCATGCACATTTTAGGAGAGTCATGACTGTGCCTGAGGGAAATAAAAAATGATGATGATTTTAGAAGTAGTAGTGCCGATAGTAATGCAAGACAGTGAAAGAAAGACATAGAAAGAGAACAAAATAATAATAATAATATAATAATAATAATAATAATAATAATAATGAGGAGGAGGAGGAGGTGAAGAAAGTCCAGACTGTGTTTCAGTCCCAGTCCGCCCCTGCTCTGAGTGCAGTGTATTTAACCTCACAAAAGTGTTTTCTTTGTGTTCTCACAACAGTACAAAAACATTTATACAGTTATATTTAATATGGAAATGTAGCTGAATTCATGTGTTACAAAATTAGTAAATTATGTTTTTCTTAATAATTTAGCACTAAAATGCATGAAGAATTATATATTGCCACAAAAAAGCAAAAGAAATGTGGATGAGATCTGCAGCTGCCATCAATTTGCTGGAGTTTTTGCCAACAATTATTAGTCCGGTTCTAAGAAAAAATGACTCCAAAACACTTTAATTTAATTTTAAACTCAGTTTAATACATTAAGCATAAATATAAGCCCCTATCCCGTCTCCCACAATTAATTATTGCAAGCATGTTTTCTTTGGTATGCGCTGCTGTTTTCTTTGGTATAAGCAGGGGTAAATACAGTAATAATTTAAGTAATTTTTAAAAAATAAAAATACAGAAATACAGAAAATGTGCTGGTAATCGCCAATTATTTTTACAGCTCAATAATTTACTGTTTGTCGGGCAGCCAGTTAAAGCAGACATTGGACAACGACTGAGCTCAACAGCCTCTTTTATTTAAAGTTTTTTTCTGTAACAGTTGACACTCACCTCTCACTTGCTCATCAGCAACATCCACACATCGTGCTGCTCCTACACACGCCCCTCTCACCCCCCCACCCCATCCAACCCTGTACAGTGCTCTCATTGACGACATAATGGTGCTACAGTGGCATAGCTTTTTCCTTCCTGGAGCGTATCCAGGAGTTCAACCTTCTCCATGAGTGTCTTACACCTT
Source organism: Hydrocynus forskahlii (assembly GCA_037974365.1). Taxonomy (NCBI): domain Eukaryota; kingdom Metazoa; phylum Chordata; class Actinopteri; order Characiformes; family Alestidae; genus Hydrocynus; species Hydrocynus forskahlii. The sequence goes on from JBBPCX010072826.1 coordinate 2,954, forward strand.
CTCTTGCGCTTAGGTGCATTTCCAGGAGGCGCAGGGCGTTTGGGCGGCATCTTGCGGCTTTTAGATGAACGAACTGAAAACTCAAGATTCAAGATTCTTTATTCGTCACAGTGAAATGTATCCTGAACCGCTCCTTTTGACTGTGCAAACATTATAAACAATGAATAGCTTTAAATTAAAAATATGGAATTATCTGAAACACACTAAAGTAGAAATGCAAAACAATCCATAAATAAAAAACTAAAAAAGAGCACAGTCAGAACGGAGCTGTCCGGAAGGATCCCCTACACTGATTTATATTTAGCTGAATGTATATTTGTATTACTATTTATGTTACAACATTAGTGTTTTCTTAATAATTTAGAAATAAATGCATAAAAAACATTGCCATGAAAAAAGCAAAAAAATTAAACGCAGAGAATATTTGCAGGTTCCGCATTATTGTGGAGATTTCCACTTAAAACTATCAGGTTCTCAGAAAAAATCAGCGTGTGAGTGAAATTATGGGATTATGAAATAAGCTGTACTCAGAGGCAGGAGGTTTGAAAGTAGCCAATCCGAGAACGCTATTTATTTCTCTTTGCTACTGATTGGCTGCTGCCCTTTGACACTGCTGCAATTAAGAATTTCCCCCTTGGAGCATCTAGAGTATTCTCCTTTTTTTGTTTTGTTCTTCTTAAAGCCCTGTATTTTTATTACTGTAAATTAAATGAATTTCTTATTGTTTTTACCTGATTATACCAAAGAAAACGACAGCGCATACCAAAGAAAATGCGCGTGCATGTATTACAGTACAGTCTATGCAGGGTTAACACTGGTATTTACATTCAAGTACTGCTGGAGTTCAGTGTACACTGTACAGTACGAGTGCCAATTTACCTTTACATTTTCTTTAAGGGTAATGCATTAAGCTGAGTTTAAAATTAAAATAAAGTGTTTTGGGAGCATTTAGGTATTTTTAGGCATTTTTTTACCACATCACAATGCGGTTTTTCACCATACACGCGTGCTCTTGGAACATAACACCCGCGATAAGCAGGGGTTTACTGTATATATAAAGAGGGAATCTTCGGATCAGCAGATCAGACCAAAATATTAGATGGTTGTGCTACTGGTGAGCCTATCTGATATTATCCCACCCACCCTTTCCTTATCACTTATAACAACCCTATTAAAAATGGGCATATATTTACTCTCATTAAAAAATTGGTAGTTCTCTGACAAGCATGTTGAGTTGCATTAGAAGTTTACAAAGATACACTGGCTGGAAGTATGTGTCCTTCACCCTTTCTGCCAGGTAGCATTATATGATAAGGAAAGTCAGGAAAAACAGGGGAAGTATTGGTAGTATTGTCCTGAATTGAGGGGAAATTAGGTCACAAAGACAGGAATTGGCCACTGTGAGAAAGCTGCTCTTCAAATCCAAAAATGTGTTCATTTAGCAAAAAAGGTTATTAATACCATACCCCAAACTAAAGAAACCAATAAAAACACAAAGCTCATTTCTTCGCCTTGAGCACAGAGTCTCGGAAGCCAGCCCCGAAGGAACTCATCCTTGGTGCTCTTACGACTTTCTTGCTGGAGTCCTACCAAGCCCCTCGACCAGGAAGCGAGAAGGAAGCGGGCAAGGAAGCCCGCCTTGAGCACACCAGCTAAGGAGCTGGCTCCAAGGGATGAAGCCTCTGGGGCTCTTCTGATCCTCCCGCTTGAAACGAGGGCGCTGCAGGAAGAGCCAAGCTGCCGCGCTGCAGAGCCAAGTCACCGTGGACCCTGTAGCAGAGCCGAGGCTCCCGAGTCCTGTGCCAGCACCGAGGCTACATCTTCCCTGGGCAAACAGCCAAAGCCCCAAACCAGGTAGCAGCACCCAGCCTATCCCCAGTAGCAGCGCCCAGGCTATCCCCAGTAGCAGCGCCATGGAGGCTACTCCTGGTGGCAGCGCAGAAGTTACCCCAATTGTAGAGCAGAGGCTACTCCCAGTAGCAACACAGTGGCTCTGGTTAACGACAGCCCCAGGTAGCAGCACAGGCCCCAGTTAATAGTGCAGTATTAACTGGCGCCGCACTAACCCCAGTAGCAGCCTAGAGGCTATCCCCAGTAGCAGCCCCAAGGCTAACCCCAGGAGCAGAGGCCCCAGAGGGAGCAGCTAGCATGGCTGAGGCCCCAGAGCGGATAACTAGCGTTAGCTCGAAGGCCCTAGAGCAGATTAACATTAAATTAAAGGCCCCAGAGGGGGTTAGCTTTAGCTCAGAGCCCCCAGAGGGGGTTAGCATTAGCTTAAAGGCCCCAGAGGAGGTTAGCATTAGCTCGAAGGCCCCAGAGGGGGTTAGCCATAGCTCAGAGGACTCAGAGGGTGTTAGCATTATCTCAGAGGCCCCAGCAGGGGTTAGCTTTAGCTCAGAGGCCCCAGAGGGGGTTAGCAGGGAGTTTGAGGCCCCAAGCCTGTTAGCAGAGGCACTAAACCCCATGTTAAGGAGTCTAAAGCAGGGCCTTTAACCCCACCAGCAAGGCCTTCAACCCTAACAGCAGGGTCTTTCACCCGAGCAAGAAAGCCGCTGCTCACTCCCCCAACGCATTGGAGGGGATACGGACCTTCTGACATGCTGAAAGTGTGCCCTTGGAAGGGGGGGTACAGCTGGGGGTCTTCCCCTGAATTTTTCAGAGGGGGGATACTGGGGTCTTGCAGGGCTCCAGAGGTGCTCCCCAGAGGGGGCTCAGCCCAGGAGACCATGGAGGAGTTCCCCGGAGGGGTTCAGGCCGGAGGGCCATAGAGCAGCTCCTCAGAAGGAGTTCAATCCCAGAGGGAGCTCGGTCCCAGAGTACATGGATGGGCTCCCTGTTGGGGGCTCTGTCCAGGAGGACATGGATGGGCTCTCCACTGAAGGGCTCCCTGGAGGGGGCCTCGCTCACGAGGACTGTGAGGGGGTTTGTCTAGTCAGTGGTAGTTTGTTTTCACTGTCTACTTTTTCCTTGTTTAAATGTGAATGTCCTCATTTTTCCCTGAGTCTATTATCACTATGTAGCATTCATTTCTTTTCAAATTTGCTACATAAAAAGGTATTGCAGCTTGAATTGGAGAGTGCTGAGTGTAGACTAAGAAGCCAGGCAAATACCCAGAGTATCTAGAGAATTGGGGACTGTACAATAGTTGTTGTTGTTTTTATTTCAAAGAAACCTAAGTGGAAGTGACTTTGTTTCAGGGCTACAGGTGCTTTTCCTTATTTCTGATTTCTTCTTCAGCTCTCTCTGAGCCACTCCATTTGCTCTGTGTCTTCTCTCTGACAATGTATCTCAAGACCCATATGAAGTCAGGGTTATTCTTTCTTTCTCTCTCTACCGGGATTATATTTCTTCTGAGTAGTGATTGCTATTGCAAGAGAAAAAATTGATTGCTTAAACAGAGGATTAGATCAGAGGACATGAGGAATAGGAATAGTCACAGGCATCCCAGCTGCATTGCCCCATTGGGCTTTTCCAGAACACACAGATTGCCTGTCCGCCCCTGGGTGGGGCTTCCATGGACAGACTTGATTATCCAGCATATTCCAAAGATGCTTGATCAGACTGAAATCAGCATTTGGATGGCAAGTCAACACCTTGAACTCTCTTTGATGTACCGCAAAACATTCCTTAACAGTTTTGTCAGTAAGGCAGGGAACATTATTAAGGAGGCCACTGACATTAGGGAATAATGTTGACACACAGGGGTGTACTTGGTCTGCAACATTGTTTAGGTAGATGGTTTGTGTCAAAATGACATCCATATGAATGCCAGGACCCAGGTTTCCAAGGAGAACACTGCCCAGAACATCACATCACCTTCACTGGCTTGCATCTTGGTACCATCTTATTTGCAGGTACTGTATGTGACACACACACCTGGCGGTCCACATGATATAATAGAAAAAGTGATCAATTACACCCGATCACTTTTTTCCATTGCTCACGTCTGACACTTTTCTATCATAGTCAGCTTTAACTTTTTTTCTTTTTTTGCTGGAGTAGCTCTGTGGGACTGGACCAGACAGGCTAGGCTTTGATTCCATGAGCATCAGGGAGTGCCCATACCCCTGTCAGCATTGCACCAGTTGTCTGTCCACTTTTGGTAGGTACTGACCACTGCATACAGGAACATCCCACAAGACCCACTTGCTCTGATCCAATCATCTAGACATCACAGTTTGGACCTTGACAAAGTTGCTCAGATCTTTCCTGTTTTCTGCTTCCAACACATTAGCTTCAAGAAGCGACTGTTCACTTGTTGTCTAAAATCTCCCACCCCTTGACAGGTGCCATTGCAATGAGATAATCAATGTTATTCACTTTACCTATCAGTTTTTTATGTTATAGCTGTTCAATGTATGTTCAAAGCTAAACTATTAATATGATTCTGTCTAATTAGTTTTCTAGTATGAAAATACACAGGACTGTGGAAGAGGCTTTGACACATAATCTGCAAAGTTATTTACCTGGGAAATAAACAATTACATGTTCAAAAAAACATTGAACATGTAAACCAACATTCAGTCATTCATTCATTCATTTTCTGTAACTGCTTAATCCACACTAAGACAAGATAAGACAAACCTTAAGATAAACCTTTATTAGTCCCAAAAGTTGGAAATTTGCTTTGTCATGGCAGAAAGTGGACAGTACAAAGGTAGGAGCAGCAAAAAAAAAACAAAACCAGTCCAATAGAACAGGATAAGATATTATATCAACGGTACAGTATAAAATGAACTCTATGCAATCTAGAAATATATAATAAAATATTGACATGTGTATTGTAAAATGTATACATATCTGTATATGTAAACTATATGTAAACTCTAAATAAACTTAGATAAGTATGTATACAGTGAGTATATGTATGTATATATGTACAGATTGGATACATGAATAAATGTAAGAAAATATATACACACACGTACACAATGGAGTGACAGGCATTGACGAAAACGGTAGAAATGCACCAGAAAAATTGCACATTTTAAATTGCACATGTTGCCTAGTAGTAATAGTTTCACCCCCAAAAAATTGCACATGTTACATCAGAAAAATTGCACTCAGGTAATATTGCACGTTAGAGAAAACTACCATAGTGTACTGGATGTGTGTATTTGTGCATGTGTGGTCATCTGCACGTTCTTTGTTGTAGAGTCTGACAGCGGTTGGAAGGAAAAACCTGTGGAATCTCTCCACAGCCTGTCAAGGCAGCAGCCTGTCACTGAAAGAGCTGCTCAGTGCTGTCAGAGTCTCCTACATGGGGTGGGAGATGTTCTCCAACAGCTATGACAGCTTAGCCACCATTCTCCTGTCACTCACCACCTCCACTGGGTCTAGAGGGCATCGTAGAATAGAGCTGGCCCTCCGGATCAGCCTGTTCAGTCTCTTTCTGTCCCCAGCGGGGATGCTGCTGCCCAAGCAGACCACACCGTAAAGGATGGCTGATGCCACCACACAGTCAAAAAAGTTGCTCAGGTATGGCCCCTGCACTCCGAAAGACCTGAGCCTCTGCAGAAGGTACAGCCTGCTCTGCCCTTTTTTGTAGGACATTTGAGTTGTGAGTCCAGGCCAGTTTATTGTTTAGATGAACACCAAGGTACTTGTAGCTCTCCACAGCCTCAATGTCCATGCCATGGATGTTTAGTGGTTGCAGTGGGGGATGTTTGTGCCTGTGGCAGTCTACCACCAGCACCTTGGTTTTTCCAGTGTTGATCTGGAGGTAGTTCTGGTGGTACCAGTCCACAAAGTCCCTGGTCAGTTCTCTGTACTCCTTGTCGTCCCTATCATTGATGAGGCAGACTATTGTAGAGTCCTCAGAGAACTTCTGCAGAAAGCAGTTGGTGGAGTTGTGAGAGAAGCCTACAGTGTAGATGGTGAAGAGGAACAGTGCCAGGACCATTCCCTGTGGGGCCCCAGTACTACAGAGGACCCTGTCTGACACACAGCTCTCACATACTGTGGTCAGTTAGTGAGGCAGTCCAGTATCCATGTGGTGAGGTGATGGTCCACTCCTGTGTACTCCACCTTGTCCCTCACAATTGTGGGAAGGATTGTGTTGAAGGCACTGGAGAAATCAAAGAACATGATTCTCACAGTGCTCCCAGCAGTCTTCAGGTGAGAAAGAGAACGATGTAGGAGGTAGGTGACAGCATCACCCACTGCAATGCCAGACTGGTAGGCAAACTGAAGTGGATCCAGTGATGAGCTCACCAAGGGCTGAAGTTGAGCAAGGGTCTTTATCAGGTGGGATATCAGAGCCACTGGCTTGTAGCTGTTGAGGTCCTTGGGATGTGGAGTCTTCGGCACTGGTACCAAACAGGTTTTCCAAAGCTGTGGTACTCTAGCCAGCTTCAGGCTCAGGTAGAAGATGTGCCCCATCAGCCCACACAGTTGATCTACGCAGGACCTGACAATACTTGAGCTGATGCCATCTTCACCCGCTGCCCTCCTGGCTTTGATCCTCCTCAGTTCCCTCCTAACTTGGATGGTTGAAAGAGAGAGGCTGGAGCCATGTGCTGGAAGTGTACTGGGTCCTGTGGTAGGGGGAGGAGGAGCAGTGAACAGAGTGTGTGGAGGAGGTGTGAAGTGTCTTAGGTGTCTGAGGTGGAACAGAGGTGGGAGTGGGGGTATGTGTAGCAGATGTTAGAGACTGCATCCAGGATGAATCAGACCTGTTGAAGAAGGGATTCAGTTAGTTTGCCCACTTCACATCCCCCACCGGCAGAAAGTTTTGTTCTTGTGGCCTGAGGTTCTAAGGCCTCTCCAGATTTCGCTAACATTGTTCTGCTGGTTTTCCATCTTCTGCCTGTAGCTGTCCTTCCCATCCCTGATCAGTCTTTTCAGCTCTAGGGTTGCAGGTACCTGGAGCCTAGCCAGGGGCCAATTGGCATGTGGCAGGTTCTGAACTGTGGTAGTTTAATGACGTATCTAAACATTACCATCTTGTAAATGAAGATGTCCTACCAATATTACATTCCTACTTTCTCACTTGCATGTATATTTCAGGTCTATTAGTAGCACCCACAATGCTGAGTTGAGCTTGACAAGCTAATTAACTCTCTGCTTGTTTAAATCTGCATCCATATAAGACATTTGCTTCATCTATCGCTTACTCTCTCTTAGAAAAGCTCCAGTGGGCTTTGGCAGCATTAGCACAGTTGCCCCCTGAGGCATATGCATTGTCTGCAGGGAGAGTCTCTGGTTCATGCTCTCAGTAATTAGGATAGCCTTAAGGCTTGGTTAATAGATGCTTGGCAGACATATATTAAATTCTCAGTATCTAAAACCAGGCCTCATACTGGACTACCCTTGAACCTAAGGAGTTAATGGATGCTGTAGACTGACTGGTGAAATGGTCGGATTTACTGGACCTCAGAAATGTCTTTAAGGTGAAAACACATTCAGATCCATTGGCTGTCACAAAGGCTGAACTGATCTAAATCCCAGAATTTGTTCTTGATCTGCAGATACTGACATACTAGGCCTCCCATTGCTTTTGCTGAACGGGAATTGTTTACTTAAATAGCATATTTTACCTCAATAACGTTCTCAGTTAGGTTGACAATCCATTCCAGACAGGTTCTAATATGTTCTACTGTAGCAAAAGTTCAACAGCTTGGATCATTTTACACAATGAAATTCACAAAATTGATTTTTAACATATCAGATGCTGCTTTAACCATGGCAGCCCCAATAGCTCGTTTTAACACTAGGAACTGTACATTTTTGTGGTGAATATGGTTAATGGACATGTTAACCGGTAATGTTATTTTCTCTACTGGCTCTCCAGTAACTTTGCGCCCATCTAAGGCCCAATGTGATTGGGGCTGATGTACACAACAGGAAGGGACAGTGAGGACATGAGAGACTGGGAGATGAAATTCCAAGGCGATCCAGAATCTAAAAGGGCAGAGAGGGATAGATAACGGAACAGAAATTTGAACAGAAATGTTAACAGAAATGCAAAACTGGACAGAACGATAGGTTGTTTCCCCCCTCCTTGTCCCTCCTTTACAGGGCAGTTTGCCAGCCGGGGTCTAAGTTACACCTAGACTTTTTTGTTTTGTGTTGTTGAGATGGGGCAGGAAATTATTTCTTCCTGCTAAGTGGGGAATGAGAAAAGAAGTTTGAGAACCACTGATTTAGAATAATGGCAACAGAAGAGCTTGTTGCAGCTATTTCTACTTTAGCAGATGACCTGGCAAACAATTGGCCATCAGCAAAAGGTACATTTGATAGGTTGTTTTCACTCTCACAGAGGGAAGATGATCTTTCCAGCTTAACTGGACTTGACATGGGACGGGTACAAACCAAACGCAGTCAGTAACGCAGAGTGGGGAGACCCATTATCGAGATACCATGTTATCTGCTAAAGCAGAAATAGCTGCAACAAGCTCTTCTGTTGCCATTACATTTGTCATATTTCCTTTTGTCTTACTTTTTGCTGGTTAACAGCACTCATGTCTGTCAGAAGCATCACCTGTTTATCTTTTAGTACCTGTTAAATATCTGTCCATTTTTACCCTCTGAGGCTCTGACAGCAGTGAATGAACAGGTTGCTAACGTAACCAATGTGAAAATGACTCGGATGTTAAACATTAGTTCTGTATGACTTTCTCCCGGGTCTCTTGCGCCCCATACTTTGAGAATCACTGCTCTAAACGAACAAATCACTCAGTTGAATTGATTCTGGTGCAGCCATGAACAATGAAGTGACATCATTAGTGAATGCCCGCCTTGATGAGCGATCTGACAGTTGTTTTTCTCCCTAACATGCAATGCAATTGCCGGGATGCTATGCAGTGCGATTGCCGGGGGCGCTATTGCATTTAAATAAAGAGATTGGATATTGAATTGACAATTGCAAAATGAATTTCCAGTTGAATAAAGGGCCAAAAAAAATGACAATATGAAATGCAATTCAGTGAAAAGTTATCCTATTTTTAATACAAAACATTTTGAAATGAACTAAGGATTGCATCAGCACTTTGCACATTGAATTGCCAATTGCAAAACATATTTTCAAATTACATGCTCAGATTGAATATTGAATTGACAATTGTGAAATGAATTGCCATTTGCATAAAAAGGCAAAAAACCCATGGCAATACGAAATGCAATTCAGTGAACTGTTATTCTAATATTGAATGAATGAATGAATGAATGGTTGTGATGCCCAATCATTTACATATGTGGGCTTACAGAGTTCACACAGTCATGGTGAAATTATCCGAAGTCTTGTTTTTACTGCACATTTTACACTGGTCCATTCAATTCAGTTCAGTTAAATTTTATTTCTATAGCGCTTTTTACAACCAAGTTGTCACAAAGCAGCTTTACAAAGATAAGGTCCGAGCCCCTATTGAGTGGCCAAAGGCGACAGAGGTGAGGAAAAACACCCTCAGCTGGAGGAAGAATCCTCGGGAGGAGCCAAGACTCAAAAGGGGAACCCGTCCTCCTCAGGTCAACCCAGAGAGAAAGAAAAGAGAGTCTTTATGGGGATAAATAACAATGTTTAGAACAAGTCTTGATAAAGGTAATTCAGTAGTAAATTAAACATCAGTCTTAAAGGCAAAGTAACCGTAAATTCATTGCTAAGTTTATTATGAATTAAATTAAAATACAGTCTTGTAAAAATAAATTAAGCCTGTTTTTTTGTACATAGAACTACATAATCTTATGTACTTATGGACTGTGCTGATTAATGAGCAAAGGGATACAGAAATAAATGACAAACATTTTGTTTTTAGTAGTAAAGTTCACAAATAAGACAATAATACTAGAACTGTCGCGTCCATGTCGCCGCCGCCACGCCTGCAGCGAAAACCCTCCCCTGAGTTTTGAGGAGTCCTCGTCATGCACCCGTCTTCATGTGCTGGTTTGTTTAGGTTTGGTGCGGCGTCTGGCAACACACCTGCATGAGTCCCTTGGCTCATCGCTGATTACCGTTGACATGGCGCCCACTAATGACCACCTATGTTCAGTTAGTCTCTGAGTTAAGCTTTGTTTAACTTAGATTGTCAGTGTGTTGTGATTGGTGTTCGTGTCCTCCCCACTTGTGTCCCTCTAGGTTCAAAAGCCAGCTGAGCCAGAGCCTCGGCGTGCCGTCACCGTCATTCACTCATGACGCAGTCGGCTCCTCCCCTCCCCTCGTGTTCACCAAGAAGCAGAAGAAGCCTTCTCTCCTCCAACGCGAGTCCGTAAGCCTAGATTCTGCTCACCTTCTCTTTCCGCTTGTCTCATAGAAGTCATGAGCTGAGCTGTCCCATCGGTTGGCTGACGGAACCACTGGTTGCAGCACATCGTAAAGTGGCTTTTCTGGTATTCGTCAAGGCTCCCTGAGAGGAGCCTATATGCATTGGATCTTGCCCGGTTGAGGTGTGACGACTTAGAAGTCACATCTGGCAGTGACCCTTACCAAGAGGTCAAGCCCTGAGTTTGACTTTGTGGTTAAAAACTCTTTCTGTTCTGTATTGCGGCTCATACTGAGCAGTGTTTTGTGTTTTCCATTAAAATCACTGTTTTCTTTGTATTCCCTGCATCTGCATCCTCCTTCCCCGTGGCAGACATGACATTTGACCAACATTTTGCATTGTTAAATTCTGATGGCATTACATTGCTCTTTGTAAATTAAATATACAAGAACAGATTTTCGTCATAGAAGCTGAAAATAAGGTAAAATGTTATATGGAAATGTACACTGTGGAAATGTGAAAATGTACTGTTCTGATTGGCTGTTTTGTATTGTTCCTCATTCAAAAAATACTGTTCTTCATGTATTGTAATGTTGCACTGTCTTTCATGAAGTCTGTGAAGTGCGAATTTCACTGTATGTTGTACACTAATGGCAGTGAGCGGGCTGCTATAGGCTGAATAAATGTGTAGTTTTATGCAAAATGTTGGGCACTTCTGGTAAAATGACATATTTTATTGATTTTCTAAGTAATAAGTTAACACTGGTAACCAAAAAAGTTAATGTGAAACAAACCTAAATGTTGCATATTTCTCCTAATGCTTCTAATATTTCTTTGTTGAACTGAATGTATTTGAAACTATAACATTTATGCATAAAACCCCCCTCTCAGACAATGTGCACCCCCTCTGGCTAAAATTACAGCCTCCAATCATTTCTTGTAGCCTGATCAGTTCTAGATTTAGCATCCCTCACTATGCATACTTTTCCTTGTAGCACACTAGTTTAGAAATATTTATTGTTCTTTCATACAGAGCATGTTTAAGGTTTGATCACAAATTTTTAGTAACATTCACATCTGGGGACAGTGAAAGCCAGTGCAAAACCTCACCAAGAGCGTCACATAATTTATTACACTCTGAAGCTGCCTTGACTTGGATTAAGACCTAAAGAGTTAAATAATCTTTGAAAACTTGCAAAAATAACATTTGTAGATTGACTAAAAGCACTGACAAAGTTTTTCAAAACTATTAATAAATATTATAAATTACTATAATAAACTATAATAAATAATACCTTTTATTTAAAGGTGCCTTTCACAGCACTCAAGGACACCGCACAAATTTGTAAAAAACAAATACAACAGAGCAAGGAAGATTAAATAGAATACGCACTTTGAAACAAGTGCGTCTTGAGTTTGGACTTATAAGTATAAAAACAATTAATATTTCTAATGTCTGGGGGTAAGGAATTCCTAAGCTTGGGGGCAGCACAGTAAAATTCCCTGCTCCCCATAGTGACCAGACAATTAAATTAAAGCAAATAAATGGTAACCATACATTTAAAAAGGGCATCATAAAGTTTGTAGTATGCATATCTTGCATTTTTTAATAAGTAATTTGAAGAGGGGTGCAAAAAAATTTGCACACAACTGCAGACAAAATGCATTTGTTTTTGACATCACAAAAACACTGAATCCCAAACAGGCCATTTTTGCAGCATATTTCCATGAACCTTGAACAATGTTTACATGCTACATAAAACTATGTTTATAATGGAGAAAAACAGAGGATTTTCAGTGATATGGGACCAAAAGATTCTACCTGGGAGCACAAAGGCTTTCAGTACCTGTTCATGCTGAGGT